>LNAC01000023.1:1421282-1434987 GCA_002007465.1 Ailurus styani | reverse complement strand
GGGCGAGCTCACGGGAGCGACGCCAGGATAGAGGCTCGCGGAGCCGCCATTCCAACGCAGGCGCGGTGGCCAAGTGGTAAGGCGTCGGTCTCGTAAACCGAAGATCACGGGTTCGAACCCCGTCCGTGCCTGACGTGGGTCTTCCGAGGCGGGGAGACTTTTTAGGCGTGGGATCACTTTCCCAGAGCGTCCACCCGCGGAGCCCGCCTCCTATGTGCCGCGTCTAGAGCCTCGCCCCTGGGCGCCGTTGGGTGCAGAGCCGGCCAACTGTTTTCATTCCGTTTGCGTTCAAGCTCCCCTCCCCGGCCTCGTGGAGGGCGAGAGTCTGGGTGGTCTGGCCTCGCAGCGCCCCGCTGCCTGCACACAGCGCCCCCTGCCTCCGTCCCCCCGCGGGAAGTGGCGGGGGCACCCGTGGCCCCGGGAAAACACAACCCCTCCAGCTGCTGGCCCTTGACCGGAGAGCCACTAAGCTTCTTCCCCGCACTTTAAAGTCCAAGTTTATCCTCTCTCACGAGAGCACTGCCGTTGCCCGACGCCGGGCCCACACCCAGAGTCAGCTGCTGGCTGGCGGGCTGGCTATTTTTAAAAAGCGATCCGTTGCAGGCGCGGCGTTAGAGGGGAAATCCTGCCCAGACGGGGAGCCGTTCTGAAACCGCGAAAACCTACACCCGTCTGAGCCTCCGTTTGCCCTTCTGGGAAATGGGTCTCCGGCCGGCCGCGGGCGTTTGCGAAGCTAGGTCAACGGAGCTAGGGTCGCAGGGGGCCTGTTTTCTTTGCATCGCGAAAGGATGCTCGAGAGCATTTAATGACATATGCAGTGACCTCGCCGCCCCTGAGCTGGCCTGCTGTGTCATCTGAGAACGGGCGTGACCCAGCTCGGGGAAACGTGCGTCCGCCGGACATTCCTCATTGAGTCCTGGAGCTCCCGGGGTCTGCGTGGACTGGGGGGAGGGGGGAGACCTCGGTGGACCAGCCCGATCGGGGCGGGCTCTCTCTGATGGGGAGAGTGGGGCTGGGGGTGTGATGGGGGCGCGGGGAGCCTGGCAGGAGCGGCCAGGGGGCAAGAGTCCCCGACTGGCCAGCCTTCAGCAGCAGCCCCGGGCTGGGGAAACGCTGATCGCTGGGCCCCCACCTCCAGCGCTTCTGAATTCAGTGAATCCGAGATGGGGCCTGACCGGCGGCGTTTCTCCCTCCCTCGTGATGCTGATGCTCCCGGACCCCACGGAGAACCGCCCTTCGAAAGAGACCCCCGTTCTAAAGCTGCGCTCCAAACCCAGGGGCACGCGTGTGTGCATGTGTGCAAGGGTGGAAGCTCACACACAGGAGAGTATGAACAGGGCTTCTCACGCTCAGCCTGGGGCTCGCAGGAGGAGGCAGGTTCTGATTCTTCCGTGGAGTGGGACACTCTGCATTCCTGCATCTTGGTGATGCTGGGGGGACCGGTCCCTGCCCTCCCTGGCCGGACAGAGGGTAGCAGGATCCACACCAAATTAACAGTCGTTCCTCTCCCCAGGGGGAGTCCGACTGGGGAGCTGTCGAAAGGCTTCCTTCATTTCTATCCTGTAAGTGTCCGCACTGTTTGGATTTTCCGGGAGATGATTGTCTTACGTGCAAGTTTTTTCCGCCCCAGAATCACTCCAGAGCCCACAAACCCAAAGACAACCTATTAGAACACAGGCTCATTAGAATGATCCAGAATTAAGACAGATAACGATTGAGTGTCCACTTCCCTCCACTCGGGCACCCATTCCTTTCTTTTTAAGAAGGGTCACCAAAGAACACTTGGGTTCCTCCCTATTAAAAATAGGCCCAAATATTCCTCCCGGTTAAACAAACAGAAAACCACACTGCCCCCCACAGGTAGGCCAGTATCTGTGGGGGGAGGTTAGTGTCCGCGGAGATTTTCCTGTCCTTTCCTCCAAAGAGTGAAGCAGTGCTCCTAGGTGACATCATCCTAGGAAAGCACCCCCAACACTTTCCCTGCCCCACCCTACACAGAGCGCCCCCCTCGGCCCCACATGATGCATGGACTTTAGAAAAAGGCAATTTACATAAAGCACTGTGAGTACCATTCTCTGCCCCACCCCCCCAAAATGGCACAAAATCTCTAACGGTATGTATTTTTATGTGCAGAAGCTATAGGGGTAAGATGGGGGTGCCTGGGTGGCTCAGTCCTTAGGCGTCTGCTTTCCACTCAGGTCATGATCCCACGGTCCTAGGACTGAGCCCTGCATCGGGCTCCCCAGGAAAGCCTGCTTCTCCCTCTCCCACTCCCCCTGCTTG
This sequence comes from Ailurus styani, assembly GCA_002007465.1. Lineage (NCBI taxonomy): Eukaryota > Metazoa > Chordata > Mammalia > Carnivora > Ailuridae > Ailurus > Ailurus styani. The sequence goes on along the minus strand of LNAC01000023.1, from coordinate 1,432,704 downwards.
TGTTCCTTCTCGCTGTGTCTCTCCTTGTCAAATAAATAAACAAAATCTTAAAAAAAAAAAAATGGTTCAGCACACGCTGCCAAATCAGACACCAGCCACCAAAACTCTACATTTGGGTCCTCTTTCCACTTAAATGCATAACGCTGATTATGTGTCTGAATAAGCAAGCCATTTTATGTTGATTTAAACCACTTGTGTTCATGAATATAGAAAGCCATGTTTGGATTTCTAGAACCTTTCTCTGAATTTCTGAAAGTCAGCTTGAAGTCCGCTGTGTCTGCTCTGTGCGGAATCGTTCTCTGGTCGACTTCGGGTATGTAAAGGGAAAAATAAGAAACCCCTGACTCTGGGGTTGGAGGAGAGGTAACTGAGCCTAAATCCTCTGAGACCCCACTGTGTGAACTTGACCACTGGGGAGAAGGTGGGTTTGCACTGGGAGCTTGGTGAGGACAGATCATGAGAGGCAGCGGCAGAAAAAGGTTAAATAAGAATTCTGAAGCCAAAGCGGGAGCCCAGGATCTTAATAACCTTAGCAAGGAAGGGCTGTTGGTCAACAGAGGCTGTGCGGGAGCAAACTTCAACAGTGACACCAGGTGGCAGCATAGAGCAAGGGCAAGGTTAGCTCTGCAAGGCATCTACCAGAAACTGGTGAGAGCCACAGACCCTCCACTTAACCTCTCCTGACCTGTTTCTCCCATTCTAAAATTGGAATGACGCACACTCACTTGCTGCTCGTCTGGTGGAGTCCTTCTGATGACAACATTGTAAACCTCCACCAGCCAGGATGTCAAGGGCGGTCCATCCACATCATGGCATCATGAGCTGCCATTAAAAGGAAGGACTGATTCATGGATCTGGAGATTAATTTAGTAAGAAAAGCCGTGTCCTGCCTTTGGGGTTTTGTTTTACGGCTTTATCGAGGCATAACTGATAAATAAAAACACCCACTCATATCGAATCTATACAACTGGATGAGTTTGGATGTGTGGACACGCCCGGGAAACCATCACCGCGGTCAAGGTAGCAGACACACCACCACCTCCAGCTTTCCTGGGTCCCTTTGCCTTTTGTGTGTACGTGATAAGAACACTTAACGGGAGATCTGCGCTCTCAACAAATTTGCTAACGATCGTCATTCTGTGGTACAGATCTCCAGAATTTCTCCATCTGGTATAATGTAACTTCAGGGGATGTCTTCGTAAAAAATAAATAAGCCTACTTATCCACACATGTATGGATTTTTATGTTGGTTTCTCAGAGTGTGATGAACACTCACACACCCCCAACCACCACGTGCAAGGCCCCCTGTCCTGCTGTTGACCATGGAGACCTCCAGGTGGAATGAGGGGTGGCGGGGAGTCACGGAGCCAATGACCGATTGCTTTTTTATCGTGGAGTCAGAGAGAGAAGCTGTGTCACTTTCAGATTCAGTATTTTTGCAGCAAAAACTTACCCGAAAAAAGGAGAAAGTCTGAAGAGTACACAGAAGTCAGGGCTCTGCAGGGCACCGGCGTTCACACACAGCTCGCACCACGTGGATGAGATGCCACGTCTGCAGGGGAGAAGCCCACTCTTGTCATCCGAACTGACCCCCTTGAACGAGAGGCCTTGGGTCCACCGCCCTGGCCCGTCTCCCACCTGGAATGACATCATGGGCTTTGACAACCTACATTAAAGAATAAAAAATGGCCCTCTTAAGAAGAGAGTGAGTGATTTGTAGTCGCGCATGAGTTGAGAACCACATTTCAAAACCAGAAGCGTATTTCAGGCATGAGTAGCACTTAAAAGAAAATATTGTGGCAGCCCCTGGAAGCACCAGACGTTGTTTGTGTCACATCTACTTGAGTTTTGCTTTAGCAAATCACCAGGCTGGCGCACGACGGAGACTTCCCGGGACCGTGGTCCCTTCTGCCCCCCGCCCTGCACTTCCCACTCAGGAGGGCAGAGCTGATCTGTCGCTCCCTGCGGGCACAGAAGAACCCCCAGATTCGGTGCCTGGCGGGATGTAAGATCTGCGACGATTCTGGAAACCCAGATAAACACACTTCCATGGAGAAGCGTTGGCGGGCAGCCTCTGCCATATCCTGTTATATCTGCCTTCTGGTCTTCGCGCCGTGTGCCATCCCTTCTTCTTAAGTGGGAGGACCGTGACCTGCTTCCAGCCAACGGAATCTGGCAACGGGGACGTGATGCCGCTTCTGATAGCAGACTGTCTCCTGCTGGTTGGATGAGCAGCCGTGTTGGGGAGGCCCACACGGTGGGGAAGGCGTCGCCCAGCCAACAACCAGCAAGAAACGGAAGCCCTCAGTCCAATGGGCCATAAGGAACCGAATCCTGTCAGCAGCCACGTGACCTTGAAAGTGGGTCCTTCCGGTTGCTGTGTGGCACACATACACACCCCCAGTTCATATGTTGAAGCCCTAATCCCCAGTGTGATGGTATTAGGGGGTTAGGCCTTTGGGGGTAACCAGGAGGGGATGACGTCATAAGGCTGAGGGCCTCAGGGTGGAATTCGTGCCTTATAAAAAGAGGACAAGGCACGAGAGCACGCTCTCTCTTTCTCACTCTCTCTCTCTCTCCCCACCATGTGAGGACAAGAAGGTCTCTCTAGTGACAAACCCAGATCCAAGCTTGCGCTGCTGTTCTCCCGCGGCTGGACCACAGTTACCACAACCTTAGCCACTTACAACCGAGGCATCTTCTTCTCTGTCTGTGTCTGTAAGTCAGAAGCCCCGGGGGGTTCTGGGTCTCACACAGGTCTAAAGGGCTATGGTCAGATGCTCTGGATGAATCGGGCTTGGCCAGATCCGGTTCCCTGCACTGGTAGGAATGGGCTCTGTTTCCTCGGCACCTCAAGGCCTCTCTCCAGTCCTTGCACGCAGTGTCCTGACGTCTACGCCAAGTCCTCTGTACATTTCAGATCTTGCCTCACCTTCTGCATCTTTCTCATGCAAAAAAAAAAAAAGTCCTCTGCTTCATGCAAGCCAAAGAAAATTCTCTGCTTGGAAGGGCTCCTGAATTTGGATTGGGCCCAGCTGGATAATCCAGACTCATCCTCCTTTTTAAAAGTCTGTAACTTTAATTACATCTGCAAAGTCCCTTCTGCCATGAAACACAACATATTCATAGGTTCTCCCAAATTTGGGAGACCATGATTCTGCTTACCTCAACCCTTGACTCACCCCCCTCCCTCACCTGCTCATCCAGTTGGTCAATGCCTAAACCTCTCTCTAGTCACCTACTGTGTGAGATTTAGACCTTCACTGCTCCATCTCTTCTTTGATGACTGGTGCTTGGACTCTTGCAGTAGACTCCCACATGGTATCCTTTGCTTTCTGTCTTACCTTTCTTCCATCCTCCTTCCACTTCCTCTTTCCAATACAACAGTGAATATGTCACTCTCATTATTCCATCCTTCAAAAGACATCCACCACCACCAGGATAAATCCCAGCTCCTCAGCATGGCATTCCAGGCCCCAAGTGTCCCTCCTACTGGGCTCCCTCTTGCTCTTCAGTGTTTTCCATCAGTCTTTAGTATGTCTTCAATTCAGCTTCATCCTGTGGGCCTGCAAATATGCTGTTCCCTCTACCTATAGCGAATGACCTTTCTCCATCTCCGGCTTCCTGGAAAACTCCTACTCAAACCACAAAACTTTGCCTCACTCTTACTAACTTAACTATTACTTTGAATCATCACTCAACGCATTAGTTGGAGCTGCTCTTTCCTCAACACACCACCAGCACCTTGGGTTTATTGCTTTTCTAGCACATACCACATGATATCACAACTACTGGCTTACATGCCCATGCATTTCCCAAGAGACAGGAGGCTCAAAGCTCAAATGGCCAGAGGAAGCAGACGGACTGTGTGAACATGTGAAACCTTTTGGGAATAAGGCAACACGGACTCGAGGGGCCTGAGGGAAACTGGAGAGTCCACTCCGGCTAAAAGCCACCACATTTCTGAAAAACCCAGGTAAATGAGACCCAGGGATCTTCCTCTGGCCTCTGCAAGACTTGCAGAAATTCTTGTACGCGAGGCTGTTCATGGCAGCGTTGCTGGGAAGAGCTAAATGTCTGTCCAGGAAAACCGAAAAGTAAACTGTGGAATTTTCACAGAATAGAGTGAAGTTCAGCAGTTCAAAGAAATAAACTCTAACTCCATCCGACTACATGGAGAAACCTTGCAAAACGTGGAGAAAAAAAAAAGGCAGGCAGAGAGAGACGATGCCATTTATACAGAGTAAACATTGTGCAAACAAAGCCCTGTTTGTTTCGGCCCTCATAGGTGGTAAAAACATTTTAAAGTCCTGCCTGCGTGTGACGGTGTCTACATCAGGACAGCGTCGTCTGCGGGGATCCCACGAGCCATATTCACTGAATTTGCATTTGATTGGATTTGATCCGTGTATTACTTACGCCGGGGGGGGGCACATGGGGTGTTTGTTAATTTATTCTCTGTTGTTTGCCGTTGGCCCGAAATCCCTCACAATTAAAGGGGAAAAAAAGTGGGCCTCGTGGGGTCTAGCCCACATCATGCCACCTGGCACAGAGCCTGGCACGTACGCAGCGAGGAAAACACTGCGTCCATTGTACAGATGGCATCACTGAGAGAGGAGCTCCGCTGCCCAGGTTCCATCCGCATGCGCAGAGGTAGAACTGGCCCATCCCTGGGCTTCTCCCAGAACCAGCCCTCCCCGGCTCGGATTTATGCGGACATTGGCACAACGTGGCATTCCAAGTCCACAGCAGTCCGGTATCGGAAGGGAACTGTGGCCCTCTAGAAGCTACCAGAGCGGGCATCAGTGGGGCGAGGCTCCAATAATCCAACTGAACGGCTCTAAGGACTCTCCCACTGTCTCTGCGGCCGGCCCATCTGGCCCATCTGGTAGGGAGCTTCCTCTGGCCTTGGCCTCTCCTCAGACTCTGTCCCCTGCCCTACCACCCCGCCCCCAGCTGGGATGACTCTCCTCTGACCAACTCACCACTGGTCACCTACATAACTCTCTGTCCCTTCCTAATGTATCTCCGTGACGTCTAGGTTCCTTTTGACTAGTCCTGTCACCCATTACCCCAGTGGGCATATCAAGCCCTTGCCCACAAGGCTAACACAGAGTCTTTGGGGACCAGCTGTGGGTATTCAAAAGATTCTACTTTCTTTCCTTCCCCAGTGACAGCCACTCCCACAGGCCTGAACCAGCAACTCTCCACTCTTCCCACATTCCCTGTCCAGAATAGGTAAGGGGAGCCACCATCTGGTTTTCCTGGGACTGTCCCCGTTTTATCACTGAAAATCCAATGCCCCAGCAAACCCCTCGGTCCTGGGCAAACCAGGATGATGGGTCGTTCTACCTATCCTTCCTTCCAAAAGAGCCCGGATATCTCAGGGACTCTCTTAAGAGACTTGGGGACAGGCCACTGCCATTAGGAATGACCACCAGCTTCTGACCAGCGTGAGGCCCTAAACCCCAAGGACATCTTGCCGTCAGTGTCACACAGGGATTGCTGGATCCCCAAGATGCAGGAGGAGATCCAGACCCTGAGTGGGACTACGTGGTCCCAGGCAGCACTGAAGGTTGTACATTGCATTCTCCAGGGGTAGACAGTGGGAAATTTCTATTCCAGGCCATGAAGGTTGGGGCTGGCCACACTGACCTCAGCTCTGCATTGCAAGAAGAAAGAATTTTAAGTCAAGGAGTCAAAACTCAAATACCTACATGACTAGGCAGATGACCTAAGCAAATCCAGCCAGGCAGGAACTATGCCCTTAGCACTCTGGATACTTTTTTCTACAAGGAACAGGGGCTGCCCTGTCTCAAACTGCTTTTAAAAATAAGGAAATTTATTGGGTATTTACCAGGATGTCTAGAGGTACAGTGGGTCTCTCAACTGAATGTTTGAGCAACTCCATCAGGCCACGGGAGACACAGGTTCCTTCCCCCTCTCTTCTCTGCCATCAGCATGTTGGTTTCCTCCTCAAGTCTGGCCCAAAATGGCTGCTGCAGTTCCAGGCATCACATCCAAATTCATCGTCTCTCATTGGTTGGGATTGTATCATAAGATTATTCTCCAACCAATGACTGGTGATTTCCTCTGAGCCAAAGAGCTGAGCTGGAGAGGGGTGAGGAAGAACAATGAGAAGAGAATTTCCATGAACAACTTGAGGAAGGACCTGGGACAGTCACTTGAAACAGAGATGCTGGTTGTCCATAAGCCTCCTTTTCCTCCTGGTCCCTGAGCCAGGCACCACACTTCACAGCCCCTTTGGGTATTTGTTGGGCCTCATGACTGGTGCTCACCACTGTGGGACAGTTCCTAGCTGACGCATTTAAAAGCTGGTTTTCTTTCCCTGTAGCCCCTTCCAGCTCATGGAGAAAGAATGAAGCCCTAGAAGACATCAGAGCACCAGTCATGATCTCAGAAACATGGGATCAGGCCCCCTGTTGGGCTCCACACTCAGTGCAGAGCCTGCTTGGGACTCTTTCTCCATCTCGCTCTGCCCCTCCACCGCCACCCCACCCCTACCCTGCTCGCTCTCTGTCTCTCTCGAATAAATAAAATCTTTAAAAAATATATCTTAAAACATTTTTTTTAAAGGATGCCAGAGCCACGAAATAAAAGGCACCTGGGTTTCTAAATACCCCGTGGATCCCCCTGCTCCCGACTTCTTGGGCTGTGATCTGAACAAGAAATAAAATTGGGGGGGGGGGGTTGCCTGGGTGGCTTCATTGGTTGGGCAGTTGCCTTTGGCTCGGGTCATGATCCTGGAGTCCCGGGATCGAGTCCCACATGGGGCTCCCTGCACAGTGGGGAGTCTGCTTCTCCCTCTGACCTCTTCCCTCTCATGCTCTCTCTCTGTCATTCTCTCTCGCAAATAAATAAATAAAATTTTTAAAAATTCCTTAAAAAAAAAATAAACTTGTGCTGTGGCGAGCCATTGAAAGCGTGGGATTGTTTGTTACAGCAANTCTTCCCTCTCATGCTCTCTCTCTGTCATTCTCTCTCGCAAATAAATAAATAAAATTTTTAAAAATTCCTTAAAAAAAAAATAAACTTGTGCTGTGGCGAGCCATTGAAAGCGTGGGATTGTTTGTTACAGCAATTAGCCTTCCCTGACTGATGCTCTAGTATAGGCTGTCCCTCTCCAACCAACTCTTGCCCCGTGGCGATGCGGGCCCACCGTTGCCAAAGCTTTTGATCATCTGATTTTTTCTTTTAAGAGAAGCCAGAAATCTGGATTTTTTTAAATATGAAATTTCCTGATTGAAAAATGTCGGCAACCAAATCAAGTTTATTATTATTATTTTAAATGGTCTGCGGGCCAAATGAAACACATCTGTGGGCTCCACTTGGCCTGTGGGCTCCCAGTGGCCACCTCTGGTCAAAGCACTTCAAAGCCGACAGTATTGATTTTTAAGTTGGTATTGGTCTGAGCGGCGGAGCTAGGTCCACGGTCATGTGGGTTCCAGAGAGTAGGTCTGTGCAGAAGAGACGCCGTCCGAGTCCTTCTTGTCTACCTGGGCTGCGTGTAGAACATTCTTCCAGTTTCCTAACGCAGCTTGGCCACCCTGCTGAAATTCCAAGACGTTGACTTGGCATTTCTAGGCAACCAGGTTGCGCTGGGCCAGGCTGACCTACCCACCCAGTCCCTGGTGCCACTCCCATTTAGGTGGCCACGATTTAGAGAGAAGGGAGAACCCCTCGTGCTTTTGAAGCCATGCCTAGCGTCCGGAGGCGCGACCGGTTCCCCACTCCCATTTAACAGGGAGGGACCGTTGCTACAATTTATTGAGTGCTTAGGACGCGCTCCGTGCAAATTGTGTGATTTCATCCTCTTAAACATCCCCATTGTTGCCACTGGGGACAGCCAAGGACTAGTCCAAGGTCACAGCCTGATTGATGTCTGGCTTCTCTTTCCATTGCAAAGCCTTTCTTACCTGGCCTTCGTAACCGGCCTGTGTCACGATGCCCCTAGCAGGTCGGGTCCCCAGCAGGCCAGGAAGCAAAGACCCCTTGGTCTCACCAAATGGCCGTTTATCTTTCTGTGCACCCGGGGCCTAGAGTTCTCAGCCTCCCGGGAGTCTCCAGGCCTGCACAGATGGGATGTCACTGCAGTCCCAGTCCTCACCCCACTCAGTTCTCTTCTAGTACTTGTCCTGCTTTCTTTTATTCATTTCCTAACAAAACTTGATTTCGCCCTGTCACGTGCCAGACAGGGCAGGGTACCAGGAGTCCAGGCCTTTCCCGGAGGCTCCTTCTGCCCAGGGTGGCCACTTTGCACTTCTGGCCTGGGCCTTGGCATCTTCTCCCGGCCAGAAGCCTGGGTGCGGGCGGGGCCCCTTCCGGGGAGAAGGCCAGAGTGGGCCCCTGGGGCTTCCGGCCCAAGAGCGGCGTGTTCTCCCGAGTCTGGCTTAACTGGGTGTCAGGCCAGCCACTAGCATGGGTCATGGGGCGCTGAGCCGGAATGGGCAACAGCAGGCCTCCAAGGGATCGGGCACATCGTTTAGGGGTTTTTTAAAGTCCAAGGTAAAGGCAGGGCCCTGGTTGCCTTGGGAGGGGAGTCTGGCCCGAGGCCCTGCCGTTCCCAGCAAAGCTGGCCTTTTCCTTCTGCACGCAGCTGTGAGGGCCTGAACTGGGGAGAGGGGCTGAGTTTCCAGAGTCCCGAGGCTCGGTGCACAGATGTGGGTGGAGGGCAGCCCCTCTCCGGGGCCCTGAGCCGGCCCTACCGGGGCACAAGGAAGCTGCTTCAACTCCCCAGAGGCGCCAGCCCGATCCGTGCTGCCTGGACTCCACCCCTGTCTTTGGTCCCAGTTTTCTCCTTCGACATCCCCTCCTCCAGGTAATAATACCAGACACAAGCAACCGTCTCATGAACTCCCTCAGGGGCCCTTCTTGGTCAAATGTTGTTAAAATTCTAGGAGAAATACAATTCTCCACTTGGAGCCACCCATGAATTTGGCAAACCGGTGCCCCCCCCCCACGCAGGAATGAGCACAAAAAAACCCGAAGAAATCCAAAACCTAATTCTGAAGCGGTGGGAAGACGAGAGCAAAGAGGGCCAAGAAGCACAGAGACACCTGCTCCACAGAAACATCTTTAGGTGAAGGAACAAAATACGTCAATAGCATCTCGGGTGGACCGTTTCGGGGGCTTGCGTCGCCTTCAGAAACTGCGTTGACTCTCAACGTTGGGCGTAGCCAATGAAGAGCTCAAGGGCTCGCTATGCAGAGTGATTCGGAAATACTTATATAAATGTCATATAATTAATTTCCAGTGGAGGCTATATTAAGTAAAATTCTGAAACTATGTCAATGAGGCCAATTTTTGCAGCATCTCTGAACATTTTTTCCCCTTATTAGGACGTTTTTGTTATGTATTTTCTGTTAATGGATCTTAAAACTGCAACTTCTAAACACAAAATAAATAAAATTTTTATAGGAAACAGTGGGGGAAAAAATGCCAAGTACCCCTTCCTACCAGGGTATTTGACTCATTTAAGCCTCATGAGAGTCCTATTAGGTATTATACTCCCTATAATACAGGTATTATAACTCCCACTTTACAGATGAGGAAGCTGAGGCCCAGGCAGGCTCAGCAGTATCCAGGGTCTCCCTGCTGGTGAGAAGCAGCAGGCGGAGCCCAGCCTCTCATGCGCCCTACCGCACAAGAGAGGCCGCGAGGGCAATGCAGTCTTAATGGAGACCACACGCCAGGAGGACCAGCAGGGAGAATCCAGGTGGACACCCCAGCCTGGCTTTGGTCCCTCATGGGGCCCTGACCCAGGCACCTTGAGTTCAGGGACCTGTCCTCTTTGCCCCTGTGGCCCCAACGTCAGCTCTGGGCCTGGCACACAAGCAAGCTTTGGATCCAAGAACAACTGACCTCAAAGCCTCAGTCTCTTCCTCTGGAAAATGGGCAGAGCTCAGCAAGCTAGTGTACTTCCGTGCTTGGCGCACAGTAGGTCTTCAGGAGCCAATGGGGACTGATGATTATCAGTGATCAGCAATTTGCTTTAAGAGGGGTCTGACCTATTCCCCTTTTGCCACATCCCCTCCCAAGTTGCTATGGAAGAAAAGATCCCCTAGGGGTCCCTCCGCCCAGAGTGACCCAGAGGCTTCTCCACCACAGCCTTCCTTGCCTCTCTCTGAGCCCTGTGCTCCAGGCTTCTGGAATTAGAGCCCCGCTGGGGAGACAGGGCATGAGACGCAAAGCAGTGGGTCAAAGACCAGTGCAGTGACTACAAACAAGGACACCCCCGCCCCCGTCTTCCTCCCCCCCCCGCCAGAAAGTGGGGGCAGGAAGTAGGGGTGCACCTGGGAAAGAAGAAGAGGGTCTGCCCGGCTCACTCCCTCTGGCTGTGGTCCCCGGGACCCAGTCGATGGCATCGGGAGGGCCCATCCACTGGGTTGGGGATGTGTTTTCTGAGTGTGACACACGTTGGCCAACAGAGGACAGCAAATACATTTTTTATGATCCTGGGAGGCTCTGTGCTGTCACATTGACTTGATAGGAGGCTGGGTGGTAGAGGGGGACAAGTCCTGTCTCAGTTATTCGGATCCTCTTGGGGCAAGAAGGGACACTTGTGGGATGATCTGGGGGTCCCTGGGCAAGGGGTGCAGGTGGGGCAGATTTCAGGAGGGGCTGAGCCGTAGGGGAGGGTCCTTCCCCCCGTGGGAACCTTACGTAGCTTATGGACGGGGTGTCACCCCAGGGGACAGATCTTTGCCAGGTGAAGCTACCCTCCATGGCTCACCCCCAATTTTCAGATCCCTCCCAGGCTGCCGCTTGGAAAGCAGCACCAAAGTGACACGGGATCATTGGGGCAGGGGGTGGGTGTGGGAGGGCCACAACTTTATGTTTTGCCCTGAAAGCGGGGAGTTCTTGGGAACAGAGCACGTCCGTCCAGTTTCTAAAACTGGGGTTCCACGGGATTCCAGTCATCCCAGAGCAGGTTAGGGGCCGCGGCGGGGTGGTCACCAGGCGCAGGGGCCAGTCTGGGTGCTGCTGCTCTGACTTCCACTGTTCGTTCATGGGGGGTGGGGGGGGACGATGAAAATGGGAGGCACCGCGAACAGCGCCTGCTGGCACTGTCACTGAGTGTTCCCAAAAGAGGCTAGCAGATCTGGGGGCGAGTCTGAATCTTAAGTAGATGTGTCCCCATTCAGGCACCCTGCACCCCAGCCGAGGGATCCCTGGAGCGCATGTGGAGGACTCCTGCCCGCCCCCAGGAGGGAGGCCCAGCCCAGGCTCCCTCCTCTGGCCCACGGGGTGTTGGAAATGGGGAATCTCTCCCTCCCCCGTCCCGCCCCCCCCAGTTTGGAGAACCCCAGGCTCTGCCCCCACAGGTCGAAGCTGACGTCGCCGCCGCATTTCTAGGAATGCCCCTATCCGCTGACTATATTTGGCGAGGGTTTCTAGGAAG
>LNAC01000023.1:1403759-1420204 GCA_002007465.1 Ailurus styani | reverse complement strand
CCCCCCCCCAGGAGCAGGCGGCCATAGCACGTTGGCTTAGCTTTTGATGGGCAGGAACGGGGGGTGGGGGAACACGCCACTAGGTTCCGGGGTGCAGACTGGGGTGCCAGGGCCCGCGACCACACCGTGTTGCTCCGGCAAAAGTTAGGGGGGAAAAGGGGGGGGAAGGCATTTTGATTTGGGGATGGGGGAGTGGCCTTTCTGCTTTCTCCTGCTTCCAATCCCCACCGTGGGGAGCGTTGGAATGTGCCGCTCAGATCCTCTGAGGACACATCCATATTTATAATTTATTTTTAGGAGAAGTTGTGAAAAAGCGAGGGGGTTTAAAATGGGGAGAAAAGGTGGGAGGTGGCCTTTTCGGAACCCAGAGGCTAATTGAGCTATTAAGGTGGAAAAAATTTCCTCCAATCCGGGCAAGCAGCAAATTTGACTTTAATGAGGGACAATTAAGGGCATAAATAACTAAACTTTAGCCGGTTGTGGGGATGGGGTGGGGATTGTGTGCGGCACCAAGGGCACTCCTTTTGCGCTTTGCTAAGGGACACCCCCCCCCATCTTCCCTGGGAAGCTTTTGGGCCCAACTGTGGGGCTGGGGGCAAGAGGGGAAAAGATACCCGCTTCGGGGTGGGCAAAACGCCGGCCCCCCTCCCTCCCACCACCATCCTGGCTTTTCCCTGAGATCAACTGTCATCCCTGTAGGAAAACCCAAGGTTCCTTTAATTATCCAGGATTCTCCAAAATCCTGCCTCAGAGGCAGCCTGCCCCAGGGCTGTGAGCTGTGGAAGGGAACACGATTCTTTCGAAAGGTTTTGGAGGCTGTGGTCCCAGAATCGGGGTTTTGAGGGCGAGATGAGTTTATGTTTTATCCAACTGGCCCACAAAGTCCCGCTTTTGGGGTCATTCTAAACATCGAGGGATTCAGGCCCAGCAGCCTGTGGAGAGAGAGCCAAGAGCTAACACCTCCAAGTTGCACGTCTGAAAGCTGATTGGAGAAAGGGGGGGGGAGGTTTGCTACTTTTGGTAAAAGTGAAAGGCTGTTGGGGGGGGTGGATATTCTCGCGTGTGTGTCTGTGTGTGTGTGCGTGCGCTCACGCACGCACACACCCACTCAGTTTGCTGAACCTGCTAAGTTTTTAAGAGCCTCTTGCCTTGGGAGGCCAGGAAGAGATAAGGGAATTGTACACTTTTTTTCCCCAAGTGGTTTAATGCGGTGTTGTGGAGGAGAGGATTTGAAGGGAATGAGTGGCATCCCCGTTTGACACCCTCCAAATCAAACACCGTGGGAGCTGTGAATGGTAATGACGTTAGATTTGTCTTCACACTTGTCAAAGGAGCACCCCTCTGCCTTCCACGGGGAGTCACGCACTGTATTTCTTTGGTGCCTCGCTCCGAGCCGTTCTTATAGGAAACTCGAGAATGTGTTCACAGGAGCTAAGACGAGGGCGATCGGGGCACAGCCCAGAGCATTCGCTTTAAGTTGTATTCATTTACACACACAGTCTCCCCCGGCCCTGCCCTCCGGTGGTGACCTGTGCAGACACCCACATACCTGGAGCTGATTTACGTCCAAACGTGGATTTCGTTCGGGTGTCCAGGCACCGAACAGGAAAGTGAGCTGTACCCGGAGAACTCTGGAACACAGGGTTCTTGCCGGGAGATCTGTGTTTAACACACAGACACGTACACACAGGTGATATTTGCACTCCGGGGCCTTGGCAAAAACAGTTCTTTACTTCCCGCGTTCTCTCTCTCTGTTACGGGACGCGATGAAACAGCACAATTTCCAAGAGTCCACGCTCCCGGCGTGGCTCACGGATGGGAAGTTGTCACGTTGTGACACAAATTGTGTTTGTGCTTTGCTGAATCGTCGCCCCCTCGGCAGCCCCAGAGAGCTGTCAGATCCTATTTGCTTTGCTAAATGAGGATAGCTCGCCAAATTAGCCTGTAATGACACTTGTACAAATCCAGGGTTTTGCGTGAATTAACGAGGCCGGCACGCGGAACGTTGCGCCAAGACACCGAGCTCCCATCCAGGCGGCGAAGCAGTATGTTAACACGCCTGGGTGGCGGAGTGGGGAACATCAGACGGGGGTTCGTGCCGGGTGTGAAGCGGGTCTGCCTTGCTGCGCGCGTTTGCAGGGGCACACGCAGCCCCCGCGCCCCGACACGGCGCGCAACTCTGAATACATGTAGCGGAACTTTCCCCCCTTCCCAGTCTGGAAACAGGCAGGGTGGGGTGGGGAAGGGCTTGTAAATCGGGACTCTGCAGAGACAAGTCGTGGGTACTTCGGTGGAGAATCGCAGCTTCTTTGCTTATTCCCACCACCATCCTGTCCCTGCCGTCCCCGCAGCAATGAGAAAACCCACGCGCGCAGGCACGCACGCAAATTACCCAGGAACTGCTGAATATGCTGAATGCATTTGGGCTTTTCTCCTTCGGCCTGTGTGTGTGAAATTTCGTTAAGGGGTTGCTATCCCCATCCGCCCCCCCCCCCCCCCAAGATGGGTGGATNTGGATTCAGAAGAGAAAAAATAGAAACTTTGCATTTAGTTTTGCACAATACACACGATACAGCAAATCTTATCCGGACACAGATGTTTCGAAGGGGCGAAAAATATGATCTAGCCAGGGGTGAAATATTTAAAGGGGGTAGTGCAAGGAGAGGACTACTTCCTTAAGAATAAAATATGCGTTTATGACTCAAGCCAATGAAAGGTGGGAAAGTCCCTACAAGGGAACACTCCCTCTGCTTCTCGCCGCCTCAGCACCGCCCCCCCCAGACACACACACACACACACACACACACACTCCACCTTACATTAAGAACAGAAAGACGATTCTTGCCAGGTAAAGGTACGACTTTCTAGTAGCAGATCGGCTCTTTTAACTGGGATCGTGCAGTAAATACAGCTTTTTTGGGCAGTGAGGATAAAAATTAGCCTGATCGAGGTTAAAGGGAACTCGGTCCTTAGAGTCACTTGCCAGAAAAAAAAAAAACGTGCACACACCAACAAAATGAAACATTGTTCTGGAATTTTCTCTCTTGCCCAGGATCCCAAACTCAGGAACATGTAAAGTGTTTTTTTTTTTTTTCCTTCTGCTTATGTACAGAACTAGGGAAACAAAAGCACCACACGACCGTGAGGTAAACCACCATCGACTCTGCAGGCCCGGTAGCCACGCAGGCTTTTCGAGCAGAAGGGTGGATGAGGTAGAGAGCTGGGAAGGAGTGGGCTTTGGGGTCCCGCCGCCAGCCTGAGCCCCCAGCCCTCGCCTGGTCTCCCTTCAGAGCGGCCGGTGAGCCCATGCCTGCCTGGCTGGCATCTGGGGTTGTAGGAGGCAGGTCAGTATTTACAGACGGATCCCTCAAGTTTCAGATTGTACATCCTCCTCCTCCTGTCAAACACATGCGTTTTTTTAAAGATTTTATTTACTTATTTGACAGAGAGAGAGAGAGATCACAAGTACGCAGAGAGGCTGGCAGAGAGAGAGAGAGAGGAGGAAGCAGGCTCCCTGCTGACCGATTCAGGCCTCGATCCCAGCACCCTGGGATCATGACCTGAGCTGAAGGCAGAGGCTTGAACCCACTGAGCCACCCAGGCGCCCCAAGCATGTGCATTTAAGGAACACAGGGCACACTTGTTTCCCGGGTGTCCCTGACCGGCCGCACCACTCCACGAAAGAGACACACACGTAGGAAGCGCCTCTGCTGTTGGTGTCACAAGGAAGCCATGTTAAAAATGCACCCAGAAGACGGGGCCCGATGGAGCCTTTTGTCCAGGATTTGCTTGGCCTCCGCAGGGCAGGGAGGTGGTGGCCGCCTTGAACCTGAAGTTAGCCGTGCAGTGTGGTGTGAAAGCTCTCTCGGAGGCGTGCAGAAAACTAGGCTCTCTTGTTGGAATCGTGCGTGAGATCAGTGCCCGGGCCTGTTGGCATCTCTGCCCAAGGCAGCCTGGACCGCGGCCAGCCCAGGCCTGAACGTGGCCTTCAAGGCGCGAACCAGAGCCCAGACGAGCCCCCGGACAGGTGCACGGGGGGTCTCTGCTCCGGGCACCCGGCCGGCAGCATTTGTTGGCTATAGGAGGGGTGTCTGGTGCCTGGGGGCGGCCTCCCCAGGAGACTCTGCAGGGCTTACTGTCCCATTTAGCACGTGGTCTCTGGCGAGGGCAGAGCCCCACTTTGCTAAGCAGAGCCTCCCAGATGCTCAGGGGCAAACAGACGAGGCCATCCCAGGCGCCCGGGGCAAATCCTCCTGTGCAAGAGCAGACGGGAGTCTAGAAGGTTCAGGGGCAGGGCCGTGCTTTGGCAGGCCAGCCGGAAGTCCTCTCGGGGACCCTCGAGTTTGGGGTGGGCCTGGGGGCATGGTGCAAGCCGCTGCCCTGCCCAGCCCTCTTCCATCGGGCAGCCAGGAAGACCCTGGCCGGCAGGGCATGGGTCGCAGCCCTTAAGTGGGGCGAAGGCGTCCGAGGCCCATTAGAGGGCCCACTGGGCAGATGAGGGGACCCCGAGCCGGCCTGGGGGGCGGGGGCGGCCGACAGAGGCCTGGGTGGGCATCCCGGAGCCGAACTTGCAGGAAGGAAGCCCGCCCGGGCGTGTAGCACCCAGCCCTGAGTCAGCCAGTCCCGCCGGACTCCCAGCTGGCCTCGTGGGTTCCTGATGGTATCTCAGAATGGCATTCAGAGGTCCAGACCGGGCACTCGCAGGCCGTGCCATATTTAGCCTCCGCTTCACCCAGAGAATATTTTAGGTGCTGCTTGAAAGAAGAGATCCGGGCCGGGTTGCCAGCTGTCACATGGCGAGTATAGAATCGCTCCCTCCCGGCCTGGCCCCGGCGGCCGGGGGCTCACCGGCGCAGGTGCCCCACGGCCCTGCCAGCGCTCCGGGCCGCGCGACAGGTGCCCAGGGGCCAGCGAGCACCCGGGGAGCCGATTCTGGGCCGGGGAGGCTTTGCGTCCCGTTTTCGCTCCGATGGCGATAAGGCGGAGGCCGCCCCCATTCACCGAGCTCACAGAGGCTGTTTTCAGCCCTCTCTCCTCTCGATGGCCCAGTGTGATATGCCAGCTTGCTGAGCGAGCAGCCTCCTCCTCGGGTGTCAGCAGCCCGGGGGAGGTTAACCCTTTGAGGGCCCAGGGGTGCTGCCGGCTTGGGGGAGCGGCACCTGCGCAGAGCTCACAGGGCCCCGGCCCCGGGGGAGCCAGGGCACCTGGCTTCTGCGGCCTCCGCCTCCGTGGCCAGACCCCGGAGACTCGTCCTGGACCTCGGCAGGGACTCCCCGCTGCCCCATCGGCCACCCCCACCAAGCTCCCCTACCCGAGCCTTCGCCCCTTGGGTGGCGTGGAAACCGCTGCTCCCCTTTCCAGATCTTTGCCCCTGGGTTTCCACCTCGACTGCCTTTCCCACGTTCCACATGAGGCGGTTCGGCCGGAGGCGGGGTTGCCTTAGATCGGGCAGGAGAGCTCGGGAGGAATCCGTCGGGGTCTTGGGGAGACGTCACGGGCGAATCCTGGAGGTGGCCTGGTGTCACGGACGGATCCTTCTAACCTGCTGCGGGATCCCCGATCTCCGTGACCCGGGCACACGAGGTGCCGCGTCTGTTCTCGAAGCATGGCGACGCGTTTAGCGGATTATCAGCCAATGATCACCAGTCTTTTTGGGGAGCCGGGGTGGGGCCGCCGCGTGCCGTGAAAGCTCTGGCTGGTTGAACGTTTGCTCTAACTTCGTACATTTTTTTCCTTTTTAGTTTTGGCTCTTGGTGCTCCGAGAGCCACCACTTCCTGCCCAGCTGGTTCGTTACCGCAGGGAAAATGAGGGACTTTTGGGGGCAGATGTGTTTCCGTTCCACTATCATAATGCCCCTAAAAATCCTTATTGCTCTTGCAGTATTCCTCGGGGTCTCTGGGCCGGCTGGGAAGACGCTTGGAGGTCCTCCGGCAACTAAAAGAAGAGAAAGACCCCAAATTCTCCCAACACACACACATCCCTGCTGCGCTCCCGCAGGGCTCACGGCTGGTTAGGGCCACGGGAAAGAAAGAGGCGCCATCCACAGACACTGGTTGCTAATTGTGCTTTTGGCCCTCCAGGGGCAGAGTGGTGCAGGTCGGCCAGGAAACAGGGCAACTGTGGGGGCCATCCGCCTTTGCTCTGGGTGTCGGGGCGGGGGGGGGGGGGNTACCAGTTTGACCAGGCGAGTGAGGCGACCGTTCAGCCTGGTCCTTCCAGCGGGGCCTCTGGGATCTTCACCTTGGCAAGGGGCCCTGGCCAGTCCTGGTTTTCTCCCCATCCCAATCCCTGAGCCAGGTCACTTTCCCACTCTCTGCCTCAGTTTCCCTATCTGCCAAGGGAGGGGCCGCACTCCAGGCTCTGGCCTCGAATCGTTCGTGGTTGCCGGCACTGCCATAGTGAGCTCGAGCGCTGTCTGAGCCCCCAAGGCGCTCTGAGAACGGGGACGTGAAAGCATTCACCGGGGAAGGTGTCCGTACTCCTATTTCGTAACACACGCCCGGTAGGCTGAGGCGACTCCAACAAGGAGGGGAGGCCGCAGCCAGCACGGGTTTCTGCAATCAGCCTGCTTGCGCCCTGGGACTCCTGCTGTGTTACCCCAGGCAAATGGCTCAACCTCTCTGGGCTGCTGTGTCCTCCCGCGTGAAACCCACAGGTTAGAATAGCCGCCTCCCAGGTCCGATGCGCCGACGTATCCAGAAATTGTAAGTGGCACCTGGCTTCAGGTGCACATTGCTCTCCTAGATATTTGTCTGCATGGCTGATTTCTGTTTGCAGCAAGCAGTTGGTTTTCTGTTGAGGGTAGGGGAGAGGAGGACCCCTTTTCTGTACCACTTATGTAAGTGAAAGAGGGTACGTTGCTTGGAAGAAAAACACTGAGCTAAATACTGAGTATTAATAGTAATACTAATACTAGGAACAGTAGAGGTGTCCTGAGGATGGGGCAGAAGTCGGGATGGTCAAGTTTCCTAGGCCCACTTAATTAAGCATTCACGTATGTCTCAGCGATTTTTGGCACCCACACACTTGGGTCGCCAATTCAAATGTGTGGCGGGCTCCACCCATGATGGCCTGGGCGGCACATGTCCCCCCTCCTCAGGGCTGCCCCCATCCCTTCCCCACCCGCCCACACCAGTGATATCTCCACCCCTACACCCCATCCCCCACCCCCCGCCCGGATTCGTCTCCCGTCTGAGGGTCGTGGAGACCCAGCGCCCTTCCGCCTCCCCAGGGCACGTCTCTGGGCCTCAGTTTCTCCGTGAGATGACGAGAAGAGTAAACCCTCTGTCCCAGATTTAGGAAGTCACAGGGCTCCATCTGGCAGCCACCGTGGCTCACAAACGGCACCGGCAGCCCTGGGACAGGCAGGGGCCACAGCAGAGCCCGTAGCCCGGAGGGACACTCCTTCGACGGGCCACCCCGTGCCAGGCCCGGGCACCAGCTCGCTCCCCGGCCTCCTGGGACGGTGGCTTTACAGGGAAACAGCGAACGCTCGGTCCCCGCCAGCAGGGGCGGACTCTGGTTTCACTTTCTGCTGTGTCATGGGGTGGGGGGTGGCATCGGGGCCCAGCTGGCCAGCTGGGGCAGGCACCGGGAGCCTGGCGGACAGCTGCCGGCCCAGCTGCCTGAGCACAGCCCCGCCCCCGCCCCGCGGATGGGGGCTGGGCCTGCAGGCACCCCTTCCATGCCTCTCCCCCACTTGGTGGGGCAAACCCCTGGTGGGAAAAGCCAGGAGGGAGGGAGACGATCTCTTTAGTGACGGGATCGCCCCAGAAGGAGTTCTGAAACCACACAGTCCTGGAGTTCTGAGAGTTGCAGCTGTTGATTCAGGATCGGAATGCCCCGGCTGGACCTTCCTGCCTCCCTTCCCTGAGCACATGGCTGCTGAGGGCCTACTGTGGGCTGAGCACCGTGCCCGGGGCCCGGGGCCCGGGGCCCAGCCGGGAGCAAGGCAGGCCCTGTCCTCATCGGGATCCCCCTTGAGTCAGGGGAGACAGACCAAAGAGATGGCAAAGAAAGAACCCCACGTTAGGGAGGAAATTTCACACCCTAGGCTCGGTGTTAGCGTCTCAGGGAAGGGGCGTGCGTTCCTGCCTGTGTGTGCGCCCACGTGCGTGTCAGTCCCTTGTCGACTCCTGGGACGCACAGGTAGGTTCAGAACACAGACCAGGGGCCAGATGCCCCGGGTTTGAATCCGGATTCTTCCACTGACTGGTGTGTGACCTCGGGCAAGCTCCCTCTCCTCTCTGGGCCTCTGCTGCCCCGTCCAGAGGTGCTAGAGTAATAGAACCTACAAGGCAGGACTGCGCTGAGGAGGACACAAACGCACGTCGCTAAAGAACTAAGGACAGTGCCTGGCATTGACCATGAACTGCCTAAGGCGTAACCATTATCTAAGAGTAACAAACGGGCACTATTCTCCAAGGCACTCGACATACCTCATCTGCCTGCAAGCAACCCTTACGTGGGCCTTAATACGTCCTTGTTCAGGCGAGAAAACCGAGGGGCAGGGAGGCTCCCAGCCGGAAGGGTCTGGCCCCAGGTTGTGGGGCCTGCTGTCGTCACCTTAACATTTCTAATAATTTTGGCTCAAGGGACCCCGAGTTTTCATTTTGCAAACTAGGGAGCCAGCCCTGCCCAGATCTGATTTACCCCGAGAGCAGTCACTCTGAACTCCTACCACCCATGGAACCTACAGCCAGGGGCAGATTAATTTTCCAATTCATCAGTGCAGGGTTCGGTGTGGGATGGAAATCCTAGGGACAATAGGAAGGTCGGTTACAGGGCTTCTTGGTTTGTTTGTTGCCCCTCTGAGAAGTCAAGGGGCAACCGCCAAGGGCAGGTGCTGTCATTCATTCACGGCTGTGTCCCGAGGACCCAGCACATATTAGCTGCTCAGTTAATGTCTGTGAAGCGAAGCAAATGAATGGGGAGGCTGCTGTAGATGCTGATCCAAACCGATTTAAAGCATGCCTCCCATGGAAGCAGGTCATCAGGGGTGCGGTGTCAGCCCTGGCCGCCCCAGCAGGCTTCTGGGTAGCCCCTGAAGGGTACGGGGATGCGCATCTCATTCTCCAAACCACCCCCCCTCCCCGGCCCCACCTGCTAACATTCTGCAGCAGGGCGCTATTGAATGGCTTCTGCTGGGGAGCTCAGAGACAACACAGATATTTAGAGACACGTGGGCCCAGATGCCCGAGCACCTGTTACTGGAGAAGATTCAGCGTTCAGTTGAAAAAACGCTCAGGTTTTAGTTCTGGGCAGGTGCAGATCCCAGCCGGGGGTCAAGGGGGGCACAGTTTCCTGGGCTGTTAAATGAGAGGGTTTGGATTTGTGGATCAGAGGTCCTTCTTCTGAAATTAGAGGCCTTTCACGCTCTCACAGCTCCAAATTATAAATATTACTGAGAAGCAGAGAATCATCTCAAAAGCCTTTAAGATATTTAGAATAATAAACGTGTGTTTTTGCCAACTGTTTTCACAGGCACGATCTCCACTGCTTCCGATAACCCCATAAAGTCGGAGTCGTCAGCCTCCTTTTCTCGATAACACAACCATCGGCATATACTGAGTGCTTTGCACGTACTAGGCACTTAACACGCATGAAACCCTTGAGCAAGCAACACATAAGGGACACAGTGTTACTGCCTTCAGCTTGCTGAGGAGGAAACACTTAGAGAAACTGTCCTGTCCAAGGTCACACAGCCAGCCTGTGATAAGCAGGGGTTCAAGCCTGGATCTTCCATCTCAGGGACCAGCAGACATCCCCCTAAAGGGCCAGATACTAATTATTCTCAGCTTTGCAGGCCATACGGTCTGTGTTACAGCTACTCCACTCTGCCATTGTAACAACAGCAACAGAAAGCACACACACACACACACACACACACACACACACACACACACACAC
Organism: Ailurus styani; assembly: GCA_002007465.1. Lineage (NCBI taxonomy): Eukaryota > Metazoa > Chordata > Mammalia > Carnivora > Ailuridae > Ailurus > Ailurus styani. Next base: position 1,410,294 of record LNAC01000023.1, on the reverse strand, counting down.
ACACAAAGCAGACCCGGATGACACGGAAATGAAAGGGTGTGGCTGTGTGTTCCAATAAAACTTTATTTACAAAAGCAACACATGGGCTGGATTTGGCCCACGGGCTGTAATTGGCCCGCCCCTGTTCCAGACTGAAAAACCTGCCTTCCCGTTTGGCCCTGGCAATGTTATTTCCCATCCTCTTTGCCCCACTGTGAAGTGACCTAAGTTATTTTAGGTTAGAGACCCCTGGCTCTGGAGACACTGAATTGGCCTCTCTTTTCTTGAGGGAATTATGCAGCTCTTGGAATTTATAACTATTAGGAATTATTAGTGGCCGCCATACTAGGACACCATGGGGATTTGAAACTTGTAATTTTAATAGCTGTGACTGAGTAACTTGAAGAGGAAAGGCTTATAGTTTAGAAAGATACCTCCGTGGGGCACCTTGGCTGTGGAAGGAACGTCTCCTCAGAGAAGGCAGTTCTCTGAAGTCTGTGAGAATGGAAATAGAATGAAAAACATCTTAAGGCACAAGACGATAACTGAAAGGCAGGAGAGCCGGGGTGTGAGTGTGTGTGTGTGTGAGTGTGTGTGTGAGTGTGTGTGTGAGTGTGTGTGAGTGTGTGTGTGTACGCGCGCACGCCTGCGCAGAGAGAAGGTGCAGGAGAGGGCATTTCCCAACAGGCAAGAAGCTGAAGACTAAGGGTTCCTGGCGGGAGAAAGGGGGTGGGGTGGGGGCATGACTTCTTTATTGAACAGCTTTATTGAGAGAGAATCCACTTACCATACAATTTACCCATTTAAAGGGGACAGTTCAATGGCTTTGAGTATATTCATAGAGTTGGGCATCCATCATCGTTCAACTTTAGAACCTTTTTATCACCTCCAAAAGAAATATCAGAGTCCCAGTCCTCCTTCCCCCTCTCCCCACCCCCCCGGATCCTAAGCAATCATTCATCTACTTTCTTCTTTATAGACTTGCCCGTTCTAGACATTTCCTCTAAAGCAGACAGCGTGTGACTCTGTGTGACCGGCTTCTTTCCCTGAGCATTGTGTTCTCAAGGTCTGTCCATGCGGCAGCGCCCCACGGGACTTCATTCCTCATTCCTTTTTGTGGCTGAATAATATCCGTGTATTTTATCCATTCGTCAGGTGATGGCCATTTGGATTGTTTACACTTTCTGGGTATTAGGAATGACGCAGCTTTCAACATCTGTGGAGGCATACGTTGTTATTTCTCTTCGGTGTGTACCCTACGAGTGGGATTTCTGGGTCGTATGGAAGCTCCATGGTTAACATTTTAAGGGCTTCCACAAGCATGTTTCATACTGCCTTTTTCAACTTTGTATTTTCTACTTTCCCCTTTGTCACTCTTCGAATAGGTTAAAGCCAATTCGAGCGCTGATTTTGTTAACTTTGCTGAGGGGTCAACATTTTTCTTTCGTCCCAAACCCTCAGCGTCTCCTCCCCCCACATCCTTGCGCAGCTAGAATTTGGGGAGAATGGAGGAAGTGGGGCAGAGTCCCGAGTGGGTCAGGGTGGGGTGGGGAGGGAACAGTTCCCGAACAAAGCAGGCCTGGCTACGTAATTTGCACGATGAAAATATGGGGCCCTTTGTTCAAAAATTATTCAGAAGTTCAAGATGGCAAGAGCAGAGCATTAAACCAAGCCCAGGCCCTACGACGGTATGTGTCACCTGCTCACGAGGCCGTCAGAAGGACACCCGAGCAGAACGAATTCATCAGACACAGGAATTTAGAGCCTTGGTGCCCGGGAGAGACACAAGCACCCCTTACCCCCCATCCCTGGAAGGTTTCCAAGAGAAGTTGGGTCTCCCCTGTGGGAGACAGTGGCATGAGGGATAGAGTTCAAGCCCATTCCATTTGAATCTCCAAAGATAAGATGACCCCAGCTGACCCGTGGGTTATAAGTTCTTTAAAAAATTGGCCATTTGCCTTAATTAAGCCTTACTCCCTGAGGGCCCGCAGTTGATCTACTTGGCCGCACCATTTTGTCCTGGACTCTGAGTGTCCTCTGATCTCACAGCGGATGACATGGCTGTGGTCTTCAGAACAGAGGCGCACTGGTTAGCAAACCAGCCAGAGCAGCGGCGGCCCGGCTGGGATGCCTTTTTGAGGCAGGAGGTCACCGCGGACAAGGGCAGCCCACCATGGCGCCCAGGCCCTCTCAGCTCACTCCAGTGTCCTTCTCCAGGATAGCCTCCACCCACCTCAGGAACCTTATTTCCTGTGCGAATGGAGTCTCACCTCAAGAACTTCTCCTCTTTACTCAAGACAACAAGAGATTCAGAGCCCCCAACGTGTGGATGATGCCCGGTGATGCTTATACACACAGAGCCTTGTCATGGAAGGGGGTCCTGGGAGGACAGAGGGGCTCCTTGAGGAAAGACCAGATAAGGACCTCGCACCTCCCCCTGTTCTCTGCGGCAAGTTCGATGAGTGAAGGAACGTTCCTTCACTACTCAGTTGCTCCCCTACACCGCAGAAGGGGCTGTGCATGGAGCAGGAGCAACGCAGCCCCCAACAAGAGCAGAAGTGGCAGTCGTCCACCAAAGATGAGAGAAGATTTTTAAAAATTTCATTAAAATAACCTAATGACAGTAGCCAAGAAAGAACTACAATGGGTCTGAGTCAATCCTGCGGGCAGCTTGGGGTTTGGGAGACAGTACAGTGGGGCCTTAGCGCATCTGACTCAAGATTGAGATCGTTCTCAGCCAAGGAAATGTAGAAGCACAGCCAGGAGATGTCTCTGGAGGAGTTAGATGGCGCTGGGTTTTTTTGTTATTTGTGGGGTGTTCTTTTTCAAGGACCCGATTCTCCCCGGTTCTGCTGAAACACCGGACACCGGCGGGAATACAGCCAAAGATGGCCACTCACGACACCCATCCTTCCGCTACTTGGTCCAAACACGGACACGTGACAAACAGGACCAATCACAGCAGCCCACTTCTGTGCCCGACCACAGTGATTGGTCCAGGTGCGGTCATGTGACCCAAGCTCAGCCAATCGAGGCTCGTGCTACCTGGAGCGGTGGGAAGTTTGCTTTAGCGCCACTCTCTAGCGTCCAGAGATACCCGTGGCCCCAGAGACTGAGGTCAACAAGCCGAGGGGGAGAGATGAGAGATGGGATTGGGGTGGGAGGATGGAGAGAGGCTGGCACTAGGTTCCGACCCCATAGCCCTCCAGGTGCTGGATCTAGGAGCGGCTCAGCCTTTCCTCCCCCATCGCAGCTGCCAGAGTGATGAAGCCCCCATATTCCCGCAGTCACATCAACTCTGGTTTCTGTGCGGCCCAGAGCAGCCCAGTGTGGGACATGGGGACCGTGTCCTCTTCGTGGACTATGTGAAACTAAAAGGGGTAGGTTGTCCTCAGAACTCCTTGTCCCCTAGGTGGGCCTGCTGTACTTGAGAATAAAAGAATCCCCGACACACGTCCATGTGCTACTCCATCCCCCATTCATTTCCCACTGAATCAGAGCTACAGCCTTGCTCTTGAACTTGTACGTCAGGCCCTTTCCCCGCTTGCCTCTGCCTCCCCAGCCTCGGCCCCAGCACACCCCACCTCTCCTCTCCACCCTGCTCTCCACCGTGGACCGTGCATGCGGCTAATCCTGGTCAAAGCTCCCGTGCCCACCACGTTGTGTTTGTGGGGACCTGTTCATGCCTGTTTCCCCGCCATGAGGGAGGATCTTGGGCGTGGGGACCCTGGACATCTTTGCGCCCCCAGCTGCTGGCCAACACAGTAGGCAGACAGCAAGCATGGGAAGAAGGGGGGTGCGGAAGGAAGAGGGGGAAGAAGAGTAGCTCATTCCTGCAGATTCAGGTCCAACCAGTGGGTCCCTGGTAGGGTCAAGTTCAGTGCTCGCTTCCTCTGCTTGTACTCTCCCTTCGGGTGGACACACAGCCCCGCCCCGCATCTACGGCGGTATCCCCTCCCCCGTTCTCCCAGAGCCCTTCTTGGCTCGAGGCTTCCTTCCGGTTTTCTGGTTCTCTTCAGCCCCCGCCACCACCATGGGTCCTTCTCTGTGTTCCGTTATCTTAGTTACGATCTCTCCTCTCCTGCTGATGCATCAGCTGAAGCTGGTCAGGTGTCTCTGTTTGGTTCTCTGCTGTCTCCTTGGGACCTGGACCGGTGCCTGCCACCGACTAGATGCTCAAGAAATATCTATCTGTGGAGTGCATGAATGCATTCTGTGTTCCCCCAAACAGACAGGATGACCAGACTTGTCTAACCTTTAAGTACCTTAAAGTGCTTCGTGCACTTTATAGAGGTTACAAACGTCAGGTGATGTGTTAGTTTCCTAGGACTGCCATAACGAATTGACACAAACCAAGAGGCTTAAAATGACAGAAAGGTAGGATTTCACCGTCCTGGAGGCTAGAAGTCCATAACCTGGCAGAACTACAACCCCCCCAGGGGCTTCAGGGGCAGATCTCTACCTTGCCCCTTCTCGCTCCTGGTGGCTCCCATGGTCCTTGACTTGTGCCCACATCGCTCCAATCTCCGCCTGTGCCTGGCTCTGCTTCTCTCTTCTAAGGAGGCATGTAGTGCCCATCTAGATAATCCAGAATAAACTCATCTCAAGATCCTTGACTTAAGCCTGTCTTTTGCCACATAAGGTCATATTCACAGGTTCCAGGGCCTGGGAAGTGGGCATCTCTGCTGTCTCTCTGGGACCACCGTGCAGCCCACTCCAGGTTATTCGCATAAAGAAACCAGAAAGGCTGGGGTGCCTGGGTGGCTCAGCTGGTTAAGCGTTGGACTTAGGCTCAGATCGGGATCCCAGGGTCCTGGGATGGAGCCCCACATTGGGCTCCCTGCTCAGCAGGGAATCTGCTTCTCCCTCTGCCTCTGCCCCTCTCCCTGGCTTGTGCTTTCGCTCTCTTTCTCGCTCTTTCTCAAATAAATAAAATCTTAAAAAGATTTTAAAAAGAGTCTCTCTCTCTCTCCCTCTGCCCCTCCCTCACTCCCTCTCTCAAAGGGAAAGGAAGGGAAGGAGAAATCAGAAAAGCAAGGAGTCCCACCACCACTGCCTTGACCTGACAGGTGTGTAATGAAAAGGGTATTATCATTTTATATTGCTCCAGAGTGTGGAAATCATTTTAAAAAACACAATTTCAGGTTATTGAATTGCCCGAAATTTTAAAAATAAAACCATGCTGGTGGTAAGAAAATAGTACAGAAGAGAATAATGTGGGAAATGAAGGAACACCCCTTTGCGATTTATCTTTAATTCCACGTTCTGAAAGGTAAACGCTGGGTGCAGTTTGCATAATCTCCGTACATTTTCGAAGCGTGTTCAAGTGCATTCACTTTTTTTGCTCATAACATTAAGCAAGCCGGGGGGGGGGGTTCCAATATATCCTGAAGACATGACAACCCTCAGACCCACCTCATTCTTTCTAGTGACTTCTGGCATTGCACAGGACTTAACCTGTCCCCTACCGGCCAGCATTTCAGTTAACACCAGGAGTTTGCCATTATAACATACACGCTCTTTGGCGTGTGTCCAAGTATACTCATAGGGTACATTCCTAGAAGCAAGAGCTCATGGGTGGGGGAGCCCGCGTCCACACCCTCACCTACCCCAGCAAGGACGCAACGTGCCAGGGGGAGAAAAGTCCCAAGTGAGGTAAGCAGACTTGCCATGTGGACCTGGGTGGGGGTGGACGTGGCCCATTTCTGAAGTGATAAGCTGTTCAGAGTCCTCATCAGCTTGGGTTTTATAAACAAAGGCCGAGTTTGGGGAGGTGAGCCAGAACCATGTGGAGAGAAGCGTTGTGCAAGTCAGTATTTATTTATTTGGTGCAGTTAGAACTTAAATATGGTCAAAACATATTCTTCTTTTAATTTACACAAACAAATATGTTCCCCGGCTGACACCTCCGGTGCCAAGTTTCTAGGGGAAATGAAATTCGACTGTGAGATTATAAACCACTAGGGAGAAGAGGAGAATGGGAAAGCCGCTGCAAGTTTGCTTTTCACGTCCAGAACTGGCTGCTGAGAGGTGTCTCTTTCTGTGTTAGTTGCAGATAAACCTGCCAGTAATTTTAGCGAAGGAGCCGTGGAGCCCATAAAGGCCAGAAGATGGAAAACACTCCGGGTTTGATAAAAGGAGTTTTGCTCGGCTCGGAATCCTCCCTCCTGCTAGTCCCACTGAGATCTATCTGGAGCGGGGCTGACGGATTGAGGAAAAAGAAATGAGACCAACGTGAGTCTCCTTTCAAGGGCTGTGCTCATATAAAACCAAACGACTTGAAATTGTTCCAAGAGGGGATTAAAGCAACATGTTATTTTGAGTGATTGCTTAATTTATTGAGCTGCGGCTAGATCTGTAACAAAATACAGGCCTTGCAACTGATAACCTGATGCAATTGAACTTCTGCAATTAAGGACTATTTTCCAAGAGTTTCTCTGGTACAGCTTAGGACTTTTAGTCTCTGGGGTGGGGGGCTTTTGAATACTCAACTTCTGGGCAAGTTTTGGTGGTGGTGGTGGTGGTGGTGGTGGTGGTGGTGGTGGTGGTGGTGGTG
>LNAC01000023.1:1390511-1403668 GCA_002007465.1 Ailurus styani | reverse complement strand
GGTGGTGGTGGTGGTGGTGTGTGTGTGTGTGTGTGTGTGTGTGTGTGTGTGTGTGTTTCAAGAGTGACAGGCTGATGTTAATAAGGAAGCAGTGTTTCATTGAATGCCTTGTGTTCACCATGTGCTTAATAGACATTATCTCTAATCCTGACAACAGCCCAAAGAAGTAACTCTGATTAGTCCCTATTTCACGGATATGAACCTTGAAGCTGTTAAGTCATTTTCCAGAGTGGCGCTGTCCAAGACTGTAGCTACTAGTCATTTGTGGCTATTTTTGTGTGAATTAGCTAAGGGTTAACAAATCTGAACATTCACTGCCAGGGTTGCACCAGCAGCTAGTTCAACAGGGCTAGTGGCTACCACATTGCACAGCAGAGATAGAGACCGTTTTGATTACGGCAGAAAGTTCCAGGGATTGCTCCATCAATGATCTGAAAGGCAGAAACTGGAAGTGCCAGGATTCAAACCTAAGCTTCTTCAAAGGCAGCACCGTTCTATATCACCCCTGGCTTCTTTCTTCTCTCCCGTTGGCAGAGAAGCAGGACCAGAGCAGTGATTCTAAACCCTGATTGCACATTAAAATAACCCAGACTGCTTTAACAAACTGTACTGATGGGAGGGTCCTGGTCCGGAGGATTCTGACTTAACCGTGATTGGGAGGATTTTTTTTTTAAGTCCTCATGTGATTCAAGTGTGCAGGCAGGATCAGAAGCAGCTAGGCAGAGAAGATCCACACACGGGATGGGGGAAGGAGCTGGTTCGTCTGCTGTGAGAATGTGGCCCCTTGTGGACCCCAAAGCGGGCTTCCCCCAGGGCCCCCTCTAAACGTCCTCCTCGGAGAGCTCAGGTTCATGTCTGAGGGGGCTCAGGTTCATGTCTGAGGGGACAGACTGAAGTGCTTTCTCACGTGCCTCCCGCTCGAGGGGACACACAAAGAGCTCTGCTTTGAGAAGCAGGATTTGTCACACTGTCACGGAAGAAAGGAGTCGCGAATGCAAAATCCGAGGGACCGAGTAAAAACCCCGTAGCCCCAGATTGGAATTGAAAGTATCAGGGTGAGCTGCTACGTTTTGGCTGACGAAATGAAGCTCGTGTTTCTGACCACGTCTCCTGAAAAGGTGAGAAAGAATGACCAGTTCAGCGGCTACCTCAGCACCCCCGGCGCCCACATTATGGTCTCTAAACACTGCTTTTAACCAGAAATCAGGGCTCTGTGCAGAGGTGGCTGATTCCAGGTGTGACGCAGGACATGTACCAGGTGAGCCTGGGACGCCCGGTCACCCGGGTCACATGGAGCTGTCAGAGACTTCTGGGGTCACGTCAGAAAGGACGCAGGGGATAGTGTGGAGAGGCTCCCACTGGCCAGAGACGGACGGTCTGAGTATCAATAACAATAATAGCCTCAATGTGTTAAAACATGTCATATGCGCCCACATCTATGAGGCCACCAAGGTACTTAGAAAACCAGAGAAACAGGGGCGCCCGGGTGGCTCAGGCAGTTACGTGTCTGCCTTCGGCTCAGGTCATGGTCTCAGGGCCCTGGGGTCGAGGCCCACGTCGGGCTCCCTGCTCGGCGGGGAGTCTGCGGCTCCCGCTCCCTCTGCCCCTTCCCCCCGCCCGTGTGCTCGCTCGCTTGCTCTCTCTCTCCCCCTCCCTCTCCCAAATGAATACATTTTTTAAAAAGAAATAAAAGTAGAAAAGCATAAGCTCATTTGTTATCTCTGGAGGCTGCTGAGAAACTAACTCGTTATTTTGACAACTGTCAAATAAAAGGAAAGAACCAAGTGTTTATCCTTTCTAGTATGAACTATACCTTGCAGTAACCAAATAGTTGATAAAGGCAAGTTTCCCTTTATTGAAGTATTCCAGCTAACTAACAAAGACAGAAGGGTAGGATTAGTAGGTCACCATTTTGCAACCTCCAATGGATCTGGACAGTCATCATCAGTGGCTACTAATGTCACAGAGGGACAGCGAGACGTTATGTGCCTTCACATGGAAATACTAAACAGCCACTGCAAGGTTACACACACACACACACCCCAAACATTAAGTGAGCTTCTAGATCTAGCTACTGATTTATAAGAAATACAGCTGGGAGGGGAACACAGGTAACAGCACTATGGGGAGGCAATTAACAAAACTCAGTCTGTAGGATATGCCACAGAGCAACCAACCCAGTTTTTTCAACAAATAAATTGCAAGAGAAGAAAAAGGGAGGAAGTGAGTACCTACAGATTAAGGGAGACATAAGAGACATATCCACCAATCACAATGCATGAACCTTATATGGGTCCCGATTTTAACCACTGTAAAAAAAAAACACTTATGAGACAACCAGAGGAACTGGAACACCAGATATTTGCTATTATTAAAGCACTACTGTTAGTTCTAGGAGGTTTAGAAAAATTCTTTTTTTTTCTTTTTGAGTGATACACTAAAATATTTGCAGAAGAAATGGCTGATGTCTGGAATGTGCTTGGAAGTATGTGGGCTGAGGGAGGAAGGGAAGGGGGTAGAGATAAAACAAGATTAGCCGAGGGCTGGGGATTGGTGAAGGTGGGTGACGGGTAGCTGGGGTTCATTGTACTGGATACTCTTGTATCTGCTTGAAGTTTTTCAGGATAAAAATAAGAATGCCAGCCCTTCCCTTCCCTTCTCTCAAGGACTTCAGCTTGGTCTGCCCACCCACTGCTGGTGGGTCTGGGGCAAGCCTGGGTAGCCAACTTGAGGTACGTCTCAGCACGCACACACGTACACACACGCGTGCACACACACATACGCGCACGCGTGCACGCACGCGCACAGCCGTCTCCACGGCAACCAGCGATGTGAGAAAACCACCTCCATGAGGCTCCTGTCCACGTGAGGATCAGGCCAGGCCACCGGAGCTGCTCCCCTCAGAGAATGCCTAGTCAGGTCTTCACAGGGGGCCCCTCCCCACATCCGCCTGCTTGCATCCCTTCTCGGTCACTCTCGCCCCCCTCCATGGACCCCCCAAGGAAGTTAAAGAAAATTCACAGACCCTGAGTCAGATCCAGGTGTAAATTCTGATTTGACCCCTTAATGGCAGGAACTTTAACTTCCCTTAGCCTTGCTCTTACCTGTCAAATGGGCATAACGTGATCTCAACCAACTCAACAAATTTCTATTATGGGGGGACAGTGGCAAAAAAGACCTCGTCTCTGCCTCATGGAACCAGGCACTTGGAGGTAAAAGGCAATCTTAACAGAGTGTAAGTGCTGTCACAAAACGTGAACTGTAAATGTGTTTAATCACATCTGCATTGTTTTGAAAACTGGCAGTCACTACTTAATGAAAATCTTAACTCCCAGTCTTACTTTTAGAGAACCAGAGTATCCAGCTATGCCAAACACAGAATAATTGCCCTTAACTTGGTGCTCACTTGGAAGCACTTGGTGCTTCCATGAGGTAAGTACTATAGGGACAGAGAGGCAAGGTACCTTGCCCAAGGCTGCACCGTGGGTATATGGCCCTGTCCTCAGTGCTCAGTCCTCTGCACTGATTAAACTTTGAAATGCAGCAGCCAAGTGCAGAAATCAGGGCTGCCAGGAGACCAACAGGCTCTCCAGTTCAAAGTCTGTTTCTGCAAATGAGCAAACAGTGGCCCAGAGAGGCCACATAACTTCTTCATGGCCACACAGCAAATCAGCCGCTGAGCCCCAAGCTTGAGTCCAAGCTGCTTGGAGAGCAGATGCAGGGAAGCATCCCATAGTGAGGGAAGCTGGCTCTCGGCCCCACTTAATCCTGTCCCAGAGTTGGGGGACCAACCATCCTGGGGTGTCCAGGGAACGGGGACTCCGAGGGCTGAACCCAGGCGGGTCGTGGACCAACTGGAGTGAGTTGGTCATGCAATGGCAGAGCAAGGCATCTCAGTGGATGTTTTCCAGGACATGACGCCCTGGGATGGAGCTGGCTGAGGAGAACCATCAGCGAGGCCCCTTACAAGCACTGGGGCTTCAAGCTCAAGGTCTCCTGGAGGGACCGCCCATATGCCATCTCAACGGCCTCCCAAGTGCTCCGTCACCCCACCTCCTTCCTTGCTCACTCTGATCTGTCCTCCCCCCGCAACAGCCTGAGTGTTCTGAGTTGTAAACCTAATTATCCCACGTCCCAGTTTAGAAACCAAAATGGGTCCTCATTTTTCCAGTCGCTTTAGGACAAACTCTAAACTCTTTCGGCTCAGAGGCCCCCTTGCTCCATTTGCCTGGCCCAGCTGCCTCCCTCTGGAACCCACTGGACCTCTAGGATATCCCAGGTGGGAGCAGGGGAGCCAGAGTCCTTCTAACTGCACCCTCTTCGACCCACACCCCCTTTTCCTAGCACCCAGCCTGTCTGGCTCAGAGTCAGCCCAATCATAATCACATGGCTACTTGTCTAATGAACTGCTTAGTCCTACCTAGTCTCCCCGACCCCTGGCTGGACCGTCTGCCCACAGGACCAGGGACTGTTACATGATGTTCGATTCTGTGTTATAGCCCCTGTCTCGGTGGTGACACATGTGTGGCACCATGTGCCACGTGATGGCCCAGCCAATGTCACCATCACCTCCAACTGGGCCTCCCTCCGAAATCACAGAAACCATTTAGAGCCACTCTGACTTGCAGTTCCCACTTCAGACAGGCTGGCATCTGGGATGTCACGTGACAGAAGATGATCCCAGGAAAAGATTGGCCAAGAGGCTCCTGGAAGGAGCTAGGGCAGCCAGGATCAAGGATTTTTTTTTTCTTTAATTATCGTACCTGTTCTGCCCATTCTTTCTTGGCTCCGTTCCCATCTCTACCTAGGCACCAGCTCGGGGGTTGGGGGGAACCCAAAACATGAACGAAACATCAGCCCCAGCGTTTGACCAGTTCCCTCCTGGCTGGTGATTAACGCTGAAAATGTTCCTGACTTGCCTTGGACACAAGGTAATGACAAAAGTGTGCTGCCTGATTACTGGCCTACTAATTCCCTTCTCTCTCTCTCTTTTCTTCTTCCCCTTTCCTTAAATTAATTCCAGAGTTCCTCCAGATTTCTCGTTGCTAAGCTCTGAAGTTCCAGGTCTCGCAGCGCCCGCGCTGATTGGCTGGGAGGCCGCCGGCGGCTCCAATCAGGGGCGAGCTGCTGAAAGCGGCATCCTCGTCTCCGCTCGCCCGGGGGTTTTGGAATTTTCTCGCTGACGTTATGAACCGCAAAGGTTTTCGTCTACCTCTGCAAAACCTGTTCTCTTGATCTTGTCTGCCTCTCCCTCCGGAGCTCAGGCCGTCGGGGGAGGAGGGGCTAGGTGGGTGCCAGACGCCCTGGAATTCCCCCGGAGGGGTAGGGAGTCCCCGGGTGGCTGGCGGGGGGGGGGGGGGACCACAGATGACAGGGCGGTGCCGCGCCACAGGCTGGGGGATGCCTCAAGCGCACACACAGCCCCCCGCCCCCGGGCTGACCTCTTGGTGAAACACTGAGGGGTGAGGAAAGGCAGGTGTCCGCGGATGCGGAGGCCACATTTGTAAAGGCCTCTAAAACACGTACATGGTTAAGGACGCCCAGGAGGGCCGTTCTGGGCCGAATGCTAACGCCAGCCGCCACCGCGAACGGAGTCCCTTCGTTGCGCCGGAAACTTAAGGCCACTTTATTGAAGGACGACCGACATACAAAAAGCTCTATATACGTACCCTACGCACTTGCTGAGTTTGGAGGTAAATGTGCACCCATCACCCAGTCTATGCCATCAACAGATCCATGCCCCCCCCCGCCCCCCGCCAAAGTGTTCTCCTGCCTCCTTGATTCCATTTTTCTGGTGATACGGACCTTTAACATAAGATCTGCTGTTAGTACACTTGTAAGTACACAATACTGTCAACGACACACACTGCGCCGCGCATTAGAGCTCCGGAACTCATTCGTCTTGCGTAACTGAAGCTTCGGGCCGCTTGTCCAGTGTCTCCCTGTTCCTCTCTCCTCCCCATCCCGGCAATCCTCCTCCTCCTCGCTGGTGCTAGGAATGTGACTATTTTATTTTATTTTATTTTTTAAAGATTTTATTTATTTATTTGACACAGAGAGAGAGATTACAAGTAGGCAGAGAGACAGGGAGAGGAGGAAGCAGGCTCCCTAGCCGAGCAGAGAGCCCGATGCGGGCCTCGATCCCAGGACCCTGGGATCATGACCTGAGCCGAAAGCAGAGGCTTTAACCCACTGAGCCACCCAGGCGCCCGGAATGTGACTATTTTAGATTCCTCGTCTAAGTGGGATCATTCAGTACTTGTCCTTCCGAGACTGGCTTCTGTCATGCAGCCTAATGTCCTCCGAGTTCATCCCCGTGTTCACACATGGCAGGATCTCCTCCTTTTTTCTAAGGCTGAATAACACTCCGTCGTATATATACTCCACCTCTTCTTTATCCATTCAGATTTCTCCCAGGTGATGGACATTTTGGTCGGATCTGCGCCTTGACTGTTGTGCAAGAAACTCTACACACACATCTCCTCCCATCCCCGAACGCCCAATGGACACACGGAAAATACCATGAACTGCCAATGGATTTGCTTGGACTACTTCCACCTTTTACTAATGGGGGAGTCATACTAGAAGAGAAGTCATGTGACAGGTCTGGCCACAGTGATTGGCTCTGGGATGGGCACATGACCAAGCTGGGCCAATCAGAGTCTGCCTTGGACTTCCTTGAACAGTCTTTCTGCCGGAACTATGGGGAAAGACACCCCTCACCAGCACTGGATTTGCTGAGCTGGTGACCGGTGGGAATGCATGTAGAAGGTTGTCTGAGGGTGATGTGAAACCCCTGTGACAATGCTTGAGCCCCACACGTAGCTATAGGGGAAGTCAGATCTACTTCCGGGATTTGAGTTACGGGAACGGTACATTCTTCACCTGTTGAAGCTGATTTGCCTTCTGTGTCTGTTGCTTCTGACAGAGTGTAATACAGACACATGCTTTCTCCTCCTGGGCCCTGGGTCTGGGTTGGGCAATATGCGTACAGTCGCACACAGGCTCCTCACGATCAGCTGGTAAGGGATTCTATTCCAGTACATACTCCAGGATTCAAACCTGGGCTAATTCCTGGACGTCTTGGTGCCTGCCCCCCATTTGTCCAAACCGAATTGGAGAACCTCTCACAAATCTGATTTGCACACAGGGTCCCCGTCTCTGGGATAGCATCCTCTTCAGAATGGTGGTGCTAAGCAGAAACCAAGTGTCACCCCTGACCCCTCCCCGCTCACGAGTCCTGCCCATCGACTTCCTCCACAGCCCTGGAAGCATTTACTTCTTTCCCTGTGCACCTCTCCACCTTGTCCAAGCTCTCATTTCTTGAAACCTTGGTCTCAAGAACTGCCTCCCCCCCGGTGCTCCTGTGCCCATTCTTGCCCCTCTCCTCCATATGGCTCCCCTTCGCATTCAGACAGATTGTCTCAAAATGCCCATCCGGTCATATGGCCTTGCTGGGGGTGACCGGGTCTGATGACCTGATGGCATACATTTGCCTCCAGGGGCGTTTTGAGAATCATGCAGCCCCTCCGTCCCACCTGACTTTGGGGCACAAAGTCTTCAGCCCAAGACGGGGATAGGACACGGCTCCTTGCATCTCGGCCATTCCGTCATTCGTCCCACCGGTAGCTGCTGGCACCTTCCAGACACTGTTTGCTGTTGTGGGGCTCCAGGGATGACCCACCTGCCCCCTGAGCGAACCTCACAGAGCGCTCGCTATGGGCCGGGTCTGCACTCCATGCTTTGTGACCACTCACTTGCTCACTCCTCCAGCAGCCCTGTAAAGCAGGGGCTGTTCTTGACCCCATTTTACAGATGGGAAGAAAGAGGTCTCTGTTCTCATAAAGCGTATATGCTAGTGAGAGAGCCTGACAAAATCAAAGTATACACGCGCGCGTGCGCGTGTGCGATATAATTTAGAGAATGATGGGCCCAAGCGTGATTCTTGGACTCTGAGCCTTCTAGATGAATAATCTCACCTTATAGCCTGTAGCGTGGACAGGGCCCAGGGTAAGAAGAGAAATGAAGGCCCAGGTACTATATGACAACAGATTGAAAAGTTCTAAGTCAAGCCAAGAAACCCCACAAATACAATATGTGCTGTCCTCCCTCCGTGACAGACACACCCTCACTGTGACCTGGAAGGTCACGGCTGAATTCAGAGTTCTCCCAGATCCCTTGGAGCGCCACAGGCCATCCCACTGCTCTGACCGCCCTTCTGCTGCATTCGACACCTTGAGAGCCTTGTGCCCCTGCACGGACGGCCCACCCCAAAAGTGCTAGTTCTGTTCTAAGCCCCATACGCGGCGGCCCCCGAGCCCCCTGGGAGTCAGGGGCACACACGGGGAAAGCCAGCCTACCCTCAGCAGGGCACGCGAAGGGAAGACACGTGAGCAGGCTTTGGAAATGGCTCCGTACTGCTGCGGCAGGAATTCCAGAACCCCGGATCCCCAGAACATGGCCCAGAAGTGGGGACTATGTGGGTGCCAGGTGGGCACAGACCCCTGGCTCCATGGCTCCTTGCCCCGTGGGGAAGGACCCGGCTGGAGAAGGACCAGTGGGAGCCCCCTCCGAATCCTGGGGCCAGCCTTGCCTGAGTCCAAGGCAATGCTGCCTCTGGTCTTCTGGTTTATTTATAAGGTCCTTGACATTTGCACCTTGACTATCCCATCCCTACCTGTCTGCCTCTGCCATTCTTCCCTTTTACTGGGTTGAAAGGTGTCTTCCCTCCACCCCAAAACATTCATGTCTGCGCAGCACCTCAGCATGTGACCTTATTTGAAAATCTTTGCAGATGAACCTTTGCAGATGTACTCAAGATAAGGTGAGGTCACACGCAGTTGGGCTGGGCCGTAAGTCCAACGATGGTGTCCTTGTAAGGAGAGGAGAGGACCCAGAGGCTCACACAGGGAGGAGGACAGGTGATGACTCAGGCAGAGAGGGAAGGGACGCAGCTACAAACCAAGGGGCCCTAAGGATTATGGGAAGCCACCAGAAGCCAGGAAGAGGCAAGGAAGGCTTCTTCCCTGGGGCCTTGGAGGGAACATGGCCCTGCCGACCCCTTGATTTAGGACATCTGGCCTCCAGAACTGTGAAAGGGTGAATTTCTATTATTTCCTAATACCACGTTTGTGGTCCTTGGTTGTGTCAGCCCTAGGAAACTAGCACCCTTCCCTGCACCCCCCGTGCCCTTCCCTCTCCTGGCCTCTCCGCCATACATCAGGCTGGTGCAGGAAAAATGTCACTAGCAGGTGGCAACATGCCCCAAACCTCCTAATTCACCTGGACAGCCTCGGAGCCAAAATGCTCCTGAGGCTCCATCCTTTCCAAGAAGATCACCTCCACCCTGTCCAGGAAGCCCTGGGGGCAGCCTCCGGCTCCAGGGGGTATTCGGGTCCCTGAAGCAGGAGCTAGAAGGTGCACTCTGCTCCAGGGAGTCCCTCATGGCTGCCCACCTGGGCTGCACCCCAGCCAGCACCCAGAGGAATCTGTGTCAACAAACTCCCTTGGGCTCCGACCCCATGTGGTTTGCTGCTTAGCTTGCCAGCGGGAAGCTTGGCTGTGTTTGTCACAATTGCTAGTGTTTGGTTACGATCAACTGAAACTGAGGCTGTGGAGGTGGGGTGTGTGTGTGTGTGTGTGTACAGAGAGACACAGAGAGAGAGTGAGTGAGCTGTATGTAATCTTTCGTGCACAAAGACTGCAGCAGAATTGCCTGACCTCCCCGCTTCCCGAATGCAGACGATGAAAAAGTAAGCCGAGCAAGAGTCAGAGCTCTTTAGGAACTGGAGAGCTGGAGCTCCCAGCAAAGAGCTGCTGTTTGTTCTGAGCTCCATGAAATGAGGTGACTTATCCCCACATGGGTTGTTGGGGCTATGCACCATTTGAAAGTCAAAAGCCATTCGTCCGTTCTTCCATCCACCTACCTGTCCATCCATCTAGCTCTCCATCCACTCATCATTTGCTAGGCTCCCACTCTAATCACTGTAATGAGGTTACTAACAGCAATAGTAATAATAATAGTTCCTTTTCACTGGGCACCTTCTAAGAGGTAGGCTGTGTGCTGGGCACTTTGCATGTACCATCTCTTTAATCCCCACAAACAATTCTACACAATAGATGCCCACAGACCCATTTCACAGTGGGGGAAAAGCAAGGCACGGAGAGATTAGGTCTCTGGCCCAAGGCTACATGGCCCACTGGATTAGATTAAACGTGGGCAGAAATCCCTGTTGTTGCCCTGCCAAGAAGTGATGTCTATCTCTAGGCCCCTAAATCTAAGCTGGCCTCGTGACTTGCTTTCGCAAGCCCAAGCCTCAAGACGCCTGGCAGCTTCCATCTTTGTTGACCAGGAAGGCTGACCTGAAGGCTTCACATAGGGAAGTGGGTCCTACCTCCAGGAACGTGAAAGACCTCATGAAGGAGAATGGAAGTCACCAAAGCCAACGGCCAACACCAGCTGCCATGCACAGAATGGCACCATCTGGACCTTCCAGCCCAGCGGACGCTCTAAGTGAGCCCGAGCATAACCAGCACAGGACCTGTCTAGCTAACCCACAGCATCATAAAAATTAATCAACGGCTGTTTCAAACAGCTATGTTTTGGGGTTGTCACTCAGTATGGCTCACTGAGAAACGTTGTAGAAGAAGGCAAGATAGGACAGAATCCGGGGCTTTCGGAGCAGGGACTGTGGCCCCTGAATGTGGGGAGCTCTGGGGAATGGGTGCTCCAATGAATACCCTGCTGGGTCATCCATGCGAAGGGAGATGTGTCCCAGATGGGTTCCCGAGACACCAGCTGTGTGTTTCACCCACACAGCCACTGAGTGCTGCACACCAAATGCGTGACCACCCTGTGCTAGGTGTTGGGTATGTGGTGGCGAGAAATATGAAGGACTCCAATCTCAGCAAGCTTGAGATTTAGGGAAGAAGACAGACAAAAGTCATTATGAATTGTGAAGGATGGGGTATAAGAGACCGAGAGGGACTGAGGAGAGAAGGCCATGGCATGGGCTAACTTCAGATGAGGGATCAGGAAAGATCCCTCCAAGAAGGCATGCTTACGCTGAGTCTAACAGAAGGACAGAGACGTGCAAAGAGTTCCGAGAAAAATAATCCAGGTCAGAGGAAGTATCTGAGCAAAGGCCCTGAGTTAGAGCAGAGCCGGGATTTTGAGTATGGAGGGAGCAGGGTGAGGAAGACTGATGGGGACAAAGAGAGAGGATGGGCCAGACCGGATCACACGGCCTTGGACACTGGCTTAGTGCATTTGGGCTGCTATAACCCAGACACCACAGACTGGAAGGCTTAGGAACAACTAGATCTCTTTCTCACAATTCTGGAGGCTGGGAAGTCCAAGATCAAGGTGCCGGCCGTTTCAGGGTCTGGTGAGGGCCAGCTTCCTAGCTCATGGACAGCTGCCTTGTCCCTGCGTCCTCACCTGGTAAAGGGGTGAGAAAACTCCCTGGGGTCTCTTTTATCAGGACACTAGTCCCACTCAGGAAGGCTTCACCCTTGTACCTAGTCACCTCCCAAAGACCCCACCCCCTAACACCATCACCCTGGGGCTTGGGATTCAACATATGAACTTTCATGGGACACATTCAGTCCATAGCAGAGGTCACAGGGAAAAAATTGGAAATGTTCTCCAAGTGTGCTGAGAAAGTAACAGCCAGTTTTGAGCAGAAGAGGAACATGATTGTATTTAGATTTTAATAAATACCTCTGCTGTATGGACAACAGATCAAAGAGAGGCTGTGGGAGGAGGTAATATGAGACCAGAAAGGAAGCCAGTAGGGACATGTCACAAAGCGAGTTACCTCTGTGAGCAACCAGAGCTCAGTGTTACTGAGGAACCTGGGGAGATGGTACTGAACACAGAACCTCAGAACAGATCAACCAAGAGGCGAGGGAGCTGGGGTATTTATACACCAGACCTCTCCAATCACTGGTGGAGGGCCAGTTGTCTCATTTCCCCATATGGTTTCTATGCACAGTTGGATTTCCAACCATCCCTTTTTATTATTTTTTAAAGATTTATTTATTTTAGAGGCAGAAAGAGGGCACATGCATTCAAGTGGGGGGAGAGGAAGACAGAGAATCTCAAGCAGATGCCACACTGAATATGGAGCCCAATGCAGGGCTCGATCTCAAGACCCCGAGATCAAGACCTGAGCCAAAATCAAGAGTCAGACACTCAACCGAATGAGCCACCCAGGCGCCCCTCCAACAGTTCTTTACATTAGCCAAGTTCTAATTTGCCCCAACCGGAGGTGAGCAGGTTGGCCCAGTTCTTAGATGCGACCTGGCCCTCTTGGTGCCGTAAATGTCCGCTACCATTTGCTGAGGCTCTGGAGAGAAACTGGACCGGACCACCATCACCAGAGCTGAGCCCACTGCGTTGCCCTGCCTGGAGCTTCCTGCCCGTGGGCCTGGAACACCGGGATCCTGTGGCTGGGTGGGGGCGGGGAGAGGGGGACGCCCTGGCTCCCAGACCCACACTGGCATCTGAAGCTCCTCCCTGGAGCAAGAGGGAGCAAAGGAGGGTGTTGTGCATTGTGGCTTCCCCCCCCCCCGGCCGCATGAGTGCTGACTTATGCTAAGTGGAGGGGGGAGGACTCCCTCAAGCATGCATGGCCCTTCCCTGCCCTCCACGTGGGGGACAGCCTTGCCGCATGGCAGAGTGCACATGTATCTGCCCGCCCCTAGGCTGCCCGGGGTTGATCTTTTATCCCAAACTTTCACTGCCCACCATGATAACAGGAAAGGGTGAGGGATGCCCTCTCCGTCCCCGGGTACCAGGCCTGGCTGGCTGGGCCTCCTTGGGCAAGTCACTCAACCTCACTGACCCCGGAGTCCTCACCCACAGCATCAGGGTGAGGAAAACGCACCCCCACCCCCACGGTGTTCTTACAAGTATGGGGCACAGAGGACACTGGGCCAGTGTGGCTGCCGCTTCTGGGAGCACAGAACCCAGCTCAGGACCGTTCTAAAAATACGTTTTATTGGATTATCCTTCCGAGCTACAGAAGCAACAGAGGCTCCTTAAAACAAGCCAGACAGCAGAGGTGAACAAAGGAAAAGCCCTGTGTCCTTCCTGCCCTTCACTGAACCCCTGGCCCCGGGCCCACCCCACTCCCTCGTGCCCTGGGGGGGGG
>LNAC01000023.1:1220652-1390258 GCA_002007465.1 Ailurus styani | reverse complement strand
GGAGGGGGGAGGGGGAGGGGGGTTGGTTGGGTTACTGTCCGCCATCTTGTTTTTTTGTCCTTTCCAAACCTTCCTCCTTACAGGCTCCCTGTGTACATAAGTGGTTTATTTGTTTCATTTTTACAGAAATGAGCTAATTCCGTCCAGATTTTCCCAGGCCACAACCACAGATATCTACCTCATTTTTTTTTTTAAGGCAGGTTCCTGTTATTTCCCACTGGTGCTAAAATCTCCATGTGCTTTGAGGCATTGGCCCCACCCCTGCCCTCACTGCCCTCACTAACCAGCCACGCTACACTAACGCCCTCGCTCGACCGCCTCGGGGAGGCTCCCCCAGCTATGACCAGGTGTGTGTCCTGGTCAGAGCTCGGGGGGTCCCTGAGCTCAGTCCCCGTTACGGTGAGCTGCGCCCTCCCTGGGACGTTGGTTTTGGGGGTGAGGGGCAGGAGCAGCCGGGGCTGAGGGGCTGAGATCCTCCAGAGGGGAGACGGCTCTGGGGGTCCCCGGGTGCTTCCGGGGGGCTCGGAGGGCTTGGAGGGGGTCCCCTGGAGGGAGGCTCATGCTCCAAGGATGCCCCTGGCCTGGGGCTCTCGGTCTTCCCAGGATGGGGGCGAAGGAGCCTTCACTGGAGTCCAAGGCTACCAGTGACCCCCAGGTACTCATTTAAGGGACAAATGGTTTGGGAAGGAGGTGAGGGTGACCCAGTCCTCCGTCCTGGCCCATGCAGTGCCCCCTACTGAATGAATGACAGACTTCCCCACTGCATGGCTTCCCAGGGTGCGCAGGGGAGGTAGGCCGGCGTGTGGCCCCCCGCAGGCCTGGAGGTGGGACTGGGGCCTGGCTGGAGGACCCGAGGGGGGTGGCTTCGGGGGGCCCCGGGCTCCAGTGTCCTAGTCCTAGCAGACTGCCTTCCAGAACGTGTTCCAAGTGAGCCCACCTTGCCAAATCACTACCCACACCCCGCACCTGCCCTTCCTCCCAGATGTCCCCAAGGCCATCTCCACTGGCCGGTCCTCGGAAGTTCACACTCCCTGCACCCAGAACCCTGCCCCGACCCCGCCTCTCCGAGCCCGGCTCCACCTGGTCTGCAGGGCCGTGGCCTCGGCTCCCACCTTGACCTCCGGCCCCCGCCTTTGCCTCTGCTGTTCCCTCTGCCTGCAGCTGCATCCCAGACTCTCGGCCGCGCTGGGACTTCTGTCCTGCAGGGGCCGGCCCAGGTGGGACCTGCTCGGGGAGGCCTGGGGAGCCTGCCTCAGGCTGCTCCCTCCCCCATCGCCTCCCCATAGCATTCTCACAGCATTCTGTTCTCTCTGACGGGGACCTTGCCGAGCGTCCCCCCGGAGCGCAGGGGCTCACCTGGGCTTTTCACTGCGCTGTCCCTGGACTTGGCAGAAGGCCTGACGTGTCGCTGGGGCGGGCGGGTGCTGCCCCCAAAAGAAAAGCCATCCCGCAGCCCACGCGAAGAGAGGGCTCCAGCTCACTGGGCTGGGGTGTCCCCGGCACCCCACACCAACCCCGCAGGAAGCAGAGGAGGGGGGACCCTGGTGAAGAGGAGGCGAGGGCACGGGGGAGAGAAAAGAACCACGTGTGCCCTTTTACCAGGCGGCCAAGGACATTCAAGGCCACGAGGAAGACGGGGCCAACTTGGCACGGTCAAAGACCACCACGGGTGGCCCGCGACGGGAAGTGGCCACCTTCTGTGGGCTCCAGTCACCTCAGGCCGGCTTCCCAGCGGCCAAAGGACTGTGGACGGAAGCAGAGATCAGAGCAGAGAGAAGATGGTACAGCG
Organism: Ailurus styani; assembly: GCA_002007465.1. Lineage (NCBI taxonomy): Eukaryota > Metazoa > Chordata > Mammalia > Carnivora > Ailuridae > Ailurus > Ailurus styani. The sequence continues at coordinate 1,388,469 of LNAC01000023.1, read as the reverse complement.
CTGCCCGAAGACGGAGGAAGGGGCCGTGAGCCAAGGAGGGCGGCCGCCTCTAGAGCCTGGAGGAGGCAAGCCAACGGACTCTCCCAGGGAGTCTCTCGAGAAGGAACACAGTCCCGAGTTCCCATGTCAGACTTCAGACCTCCAGAGCTTCGGGATACCAACATTTGCATTATTTTAACTCCTTAACTTGTGGTGATTCGTGGCAACAGCCACAGGGAACGAAAGCATGGTCTTGGGTGTGTGTGTGTGTGTGCGTGTGTGTGTGTGTGTTGTGGGGGACGGTGCGTCACTCATGGATCCCACCAGGACCGGCTGCAGAATCTGTGGAGGGCCCAGTGCAAAAGAAAACGCAGGGCCCTGGTTCAAAACTCAGCAAGCGTTTCAAAATGGCGCCGGCAGAAAGAGACTTCAACCAAGGGTGGGCTCTTCTGAGCCCGGGGCTGGGGGCATCCCAGAGCCGCCCTGAGTCCCACAAAGAACCAGCACGTTACATGGTGAGCTCAGGCCAAGAAGCGGAAGGACAAGGGCCCCTGAGAGCGTGTGACGGTGGATGGGGCCCAAGAGCTCTTGGAGAGGTGGCACTTAGTTTGGCCCAGATGAAAGGGAGGGGCTGAGTCCGAGTGTTCCAGGTGAGGGGAAGAGCAGGTGCAGAGGGGGTGGGCGTGGGCTCCTGCTTCCTCACCCAGACACAGCTGCTCCCTCTGCGAGGAACAACGTTTCCCTCCAAGAGCTGACACTGGCCCTCTCCCCGCCGACCGTGGGACACCCTGCCTGGACTCCTGGGACTCAGCACCTCCCTTCCCTGTTTAACTACAGCATTTTGCCCCTGTCCTTTGGAATGTCTGTAAACAAACTTTATCTTGGAAAGGTTAGGGATGTACGGAAGAGTGGCCAAGACAGGAAGGCACCCTGCAGCCCCTTCACCCAGCTTTCCTGCACCGAGCACCTCGTGGATCTACCAGTAGTTTCCTCAAAACAGAGACCTTAACGTTAGGACGTTACTATTAACTGCACTCCAGACCTCATTCAGGTTTCCCGTTTTTCCACGAATGTCCCTTTTCTCCTTCAGGACCCAATCCAGAGTACCCCACTGCCTTCAGCTCCCCCTCCCATCCTAGAAAGCAGTACCCAGACCTTAGGGCGTGCCAGGCCCTGTGCCCAGGACTTCCTACCCTCGGCCTCCAGGATTTCGCATCATCACCACGACCCCCATTTTGCAGATAAGGAGAAGGAGGCCGATCTGAAGTAACGAGAGGGCCTTCAGGGACCCCCATCGAATCCAGTTCCTAGCTCGCCATCCCAAACTGCCCCCTCCCCCTATGTTCCCCAGACAGGCTCCTATCCCATCCAAGCGCTTCCCAAACCTGAGTCCGGGGTGGTGTTTCCTGCTGTGCTCTTTCTCTATTTTTATTTTTCTTTAAACCAACTCATTTTGAAAAACCAAACAACGTTCTTAAAGGACCCCCCACACGTTGATCATGGTGGAAAGCCTCAACTATTGGCTAGAAGAAGACGCTAACTGTGCAGGAGAGACAATGAGGAGCAAGCGATGTCATGCATTCCAGCAGAAGCTGGTGTCCAGGCAGGCCCTGGGCGGCTGAAACCTCAGCGAGGGACTTCAGCGCTGAGCGACCCAGGGAGGGAGCGCCCTCCCTGCCCCCACCACGACGAGGCAACGCAATCCCAGGGAAACCTGGCGGGCCAACCCAGGTGAGTCAACGAGGCAGCGAGGAAGGGACTAAGCAGAAGTAAACACCAAATAGCTCCCCATTTATTAAGCACCCGCTGCACACCATTATTCCCGTTGCCCAGATGCGAAAACGGAGGCTCAGAGAGGTTACACAGCTAGCCTACAGACACACAGGAGTGACGACCATGTCTCTTAGTGGGTGCCTCAAGTCTCTTCCCGAGCTGGAGCCAAGTTGCTGGATGATCAGTTCCTATTCATTAAACACCCACCTCCAGGCATCTGACATTGTGTCCCATGGACCTTGGGATGACCCTGAGCCTAGGTGCTGGGAGTTTTCCCAGTTTACGGATGAGGCAACCAAGGATCAGAGAGGAAGGTTATCTTGGCCAAGGCGAGAAAGAATGTGGTGTGACCAGGACTCTACCCCAGAGCAGCTGGACCCCCAAGCCAGAGCTGCCTGAACCACATACCTGGTGTTCCTGGGGACGTACGAAAATCTCAGAATGTTCCAGAAAGAGACGCCAAGAGTCTGGTGACCCCAGTAGCATCAAGCACAGGTAGCTTTGGGCCAATCAGGGTAGGGAAATGTGTCTTACCCTCCAAAGGCAAATTAGGGACTGATGGTTGACTTAACAAAAGTCTTCAAGAATGAGCTGGTGTTTGAAGTTGAACATCTGATTCACTTTTCACAACAGGAGTGCTTTCTGGGCCTCTGAGGCTTGGCTTCCAAAGGCTTAGGTCGGGGGGCAGCCACTTACAGCCTGGGAGCCAGACTCAGTCCACTGCACTTTTTTTTTTTAACGTAATAACATTTAATAGAACGTGAAATCTACATTCTCAATACATTTTTCAGTGTGCAAGATGCTATTGTTAACTCCAGGCAGGATGTTGGACCGATCTGTGGAATGTATTCATTTGGCCTGCCTGAAGCTTTGTAGACCCGTTGCACAGCAAACTCCCCATTCCGCAGGGCTCCAGGCCCCAGCAACCACCACCCTACTCTCTGCTGCCATGAGTCTGACTACTTTGGATGCCTCCTGCGTAGACTCACAGACTATTTGTCTTTCCAGGACCAGCTTTCTGTTGCTTGGCCGGGAGGTGCATTCGCGGTCATCCCATAGATAGGGCGGGATTTCTCTCTCCGTCAGGCTGATGGCACTCCGTTGTAGGTCTACACCACGTTTTCTTCATCGCTCCATCAGTCACTTGGGGAGTTGCCACATCTGGGCGATGGGGACTAGCGCGGCCAGGAACAGGGGAGGGCAGACGGCTCTTCGAGACCCTGACTTCGATCACTTTGGATGGATACCCAGAAATGGTCCACTGGATCAGCTGGTAGTTTTTTTAATTTTTTGAGGAGGCTGCAGACCATTTCTACAGCTGCTGTCCTATTGCACATCCCCACCCGCAGCGCACAAGGTTACAATTCCTCCACGTCCTCGCCAACCCTTGTGTTTTTGGTTTTTTAGAGTCGCCATCCTTGTGCGTGGGACGTGAAACCTCGCTGCGGTTTGGATCTGCATTTCCCTGCTGACGAGTGAGGCTAAACCTTTTTTCATGTATCTGTTGGCCAGTTGTGTCTTTGGAGAAATGTCTACTCAAGTCCTCTCCCTGTGTTTTCATCGGGTTGCTTATTGTTTTGCTATTGAGCTGCAGGAATCCCTTATGTAGTCTGGATATCAACCCTTATCGGATATGAGGTTTGCAGACATCTCTCCTGCTCTGTGGGCTGTCTATTATTGGTGATTTTTTCCAGTCTATGACTGATGATTTTTTTTTTTTTGGCTGTGCTAGTTTTGAAAATAAAGTTTTAACATTTTCTTTAGATTAAAAACATTTGGGGGGATAGAAGTGACATATAATACTGTATAAGTGTAAGGCACACGGGTATTGGTTTAACACATTTTTGATTATTACCTTTATGATTACTACAGTAACCTTAGCTAATCCCTTTATCATGCCATGTATTTCTCACTTCTTTGTTGTACTGATGGTAATAAAGTTTTATTGAAACACAGTCACACCCATGTCTGCACCCGTACTTTCTGCGGCTGCTTTTGACCTACAGCGACAGAGTGGAGTCATTGCTACAGAGACTATTCAGCCGGCAAAGCTTGAGACACTTGCTTTGCAAAAGGTTTGCCAACCCCTGTCCTAGCCCTCAGGGGCTTCAGGGAAGTGAGGCCAGGGCACCGTACCCGCGCCAAGAACACGTTCGAAGCCAACAGGGTAAAGATTACATTGCGTAGGGGAAGTATGGAGGAAGGGAACACCATTCTGATTCTTGAGTGTCAGAGAGAATTCAAGAGGGAAAAAGGAGGACCCTGAACACAGGGTCCTATCCCAAGCAGCCCCGACTTCCAGAATTTTGAGGGCCCCCTGATGACTACCCCCTTCCCCCATCTCCTGTTTCTGTCAGGGCCGGTAGACCACAGTGTTGACTCTGCAAGGTAGGATAACCCTGAAAACCAAAGGTAAGCTTCTCCATCAGCCTCACAGGATTTAGGCTTAAACAGAAATTAAGTGAGTTTATAGAAAATTCGAATTCCAACACACCTGAGTCTGGAGCTGTGTCTTACGCACCCACCCACGTCCACCTTATTGAAAGAGCAATTGTGTGACAGAAATCATGTTGGCTCACATGTCAGGAATGTCTCCACGGAGTTAAGGCAGACACGCACAAGAGATCCCCTGGTCCCCGTTCCCTCCAAAGCAACCGTCAACCTCATCGTGTCCACACCAGGAGCAGGCAGGAAGGTTCTCATTCCCATTTCACAGGGGAACAAAGCAAGGCCCGGGGCTGTTTATTCAGTAAAATCAGCTCCCAAAGCCATGGTGAGTAGAACCTTCTAGAACACGCTCTCCCTGGGCAGGAAGTGAGACAGCCTCTGAATGGAGCACTAGCGTCTGGCACGCTGTCTGTTTTGGGGAGGTGGTGCCCCCCTCTGCTGGTGTCATCCGTGCAGCATGAGGGCTGGAGGGCAGTCGTGGGATGTGGGACACAATGCTGTGGACTGCACTCCGGGCTCCTCGGGCAGTGCGGGAGGCCTGAGCTGGCTCCAAGGGAAACTCGCCATTCGGCGGCCTTGTGCACAGTGCCAGGGGTCTAAGTGAGGCTCACGAATTTTAAGACAACCCCTTACGCCCCCACCCCAGCTCCCAACTGATGTGCAATCAGGACTCAAGCCTACCAGAGCTTCCTTTGCTGCAAGGCCTAAGCCATGGGCTGGGGCCAGGGTCGGGGGGATGCGGCGAGAACTGTGTTTAATGAGCAGCTTCCATCACGCCAGGGCGCCCGTAACAGAGAAGAAAGACACCAGACTGACAAGAGCGAGAGCTCACATCAGCTCTGGGGTTCAGACGCTGCCACCTGGGTCCTAGTCCAGACTAGTGGGCTTTCTGGAAGCCCACTGACACTCTTGTTGCTTGCCTACCTCATGCCAGGCTCTGGGCACAGTTGATCTCACAAAATCCTCCCAACAGCTCAAGGCTGGAGCTATTATTATCCCTGTTCTCATCGATGGAGGAAATGAAACAGAGACGTTGAGTAACTTCCCCAAGGTCACACCGCCATGAGACGCTGAAGTGAGACTCAATGTGACACTCGTGTCAAAGCTGCTGCTCTAAAACATGCTTTTAAAAAGAGGCTTCATTTTTACTTACTTTGAAATTCTGAAAAGTGGTAAGTTCCCCTGGGTCTAAAAGAAAAAGGGCAACGAACAAATCTGCATCCCCTCCCCTCCCCAAGTCCCCCAGCTACTCTGTTTCACCCCCACCTCCACAGGTAACACTTAGCCATTCCGTGCGTAGTTGCAGTTTCTTTAGGTAAAGAGAAGCTAGTGCAAAGAGGTATATACTACACGCTGTTGGAACCTTGCTTTACTCAGCTCATAAAGCTCAGAGATGGTTCCTCCCCGTTCCTTAAAGCTGCATAGTACAGTATTTCCATTATACGGACTGCCAGTTCCTTTAATCAGCTCCCTACTGATGGGGGTTTAGGCTGTTTTCACTCCTTTGCTTTTAGAAACAATGTTGCAAAAGATAACCTTGTACATAAATAAGGTCCCACAAGTCTCCGTTTATCTGTAGGTCTGCTGCTGGGCTGCAGCCCAGCTGGGACAGAGGGTTTCTGCATTTGTAATTCGGACAGATACTGTCAAAGGAGACCAAGTTCCGAACACAGCACAGTCCCAACCCCAAAACCCTGGGGAGCCAAACCCCGGGTGGTTGCGGAGAGCTGGGGAAGGACCGCCTCTGGGGGCGTGGCTTTGGGGCGGGGCCAGGCCAGGGGCGGGGCCTGGAGGGCGAAAGACCGCCTCCCCGCTCTGACTGGCTCCCCTAGTCCCGCCACCATCTCACCATCTCACCGTCTCAGCAGCTCAGCAGCACAGCAGCTCACCCCACCTGCTTCCTCTAAATTTTCCTGTGATGGCTTCACTGTCATGGCAGCACGTGGCCTTAAACGCACACGACGAGACAGCACACCGCCACGGCAGGAGAGCAAGACAGTGGGGGCGAGCACCAAGATGTGTTAAAAAGGGAGCCAAACGGGAAAACGTGCCGGGAAAGGGAAGCCTCCGCCACCCTGTGCGTCCCCCGGGGATGCCGTGCAACGGCGCAAGGTGTCACTTACTGGACTTTTCCCGATGAGCTTGTACCGTTAAACAAGGGCACCGAGCCGCCCGCCACGTACCGTGGGCACTTTCTAATCAGGAGGGCATTCGTGGCAGCTCGTCCCTGGGCCGCGGCCCCGCGCAAAGGGTTTCACGTGCGTTATCCCAGTTAAGCCTCCAGGCACCCATGAGGTCAGTTCTATTATTACCCTCGTGCTCTGTCCTCCAAAAGAGGACACAGGTGAGGTAATCGTCAAGCTCCGTGCTCCACAGAAAGTCTGTTTAGATCATCATGGCCACAGATCATTAGCAGGGCATTTGAAGGGGGTGGGGGGTAACGGGGCCAAAAATACTGATTTGGAGCACATTCTTAGGGCAGGGCAAATTCCCATCCAGACACCCACCTCCTGTTGCAATAGCTTTGGGGACCGGGAAGGCTCGGTGAGTGAGGGGACAGAACATCCCAGCTCCTGTTATCATTTGATAAAAGTAGCGCATGCCTGTGGCAGAAAAGTTGGAGCCCATGGGGGGAAAATGAAATTGATCCATGAACCCACCGCCCAGGGGAAGCCTCTCCTAACGTCATGGGACAGCCTTCGGCACGTGCATACGTGATAATGCATCCACCAGAGTAGAACACATGTACAGAAAAGAACACAGTTCAGAAACGCGTAGCTTTCTGAATTTGCAGAGCAATGTTTCCCACATAATGAGCATGAAGGATGAAGAGATACACTGTGACTATGTATGTGTTTTCTAAACAAAATCAGGACCCCGTGGGTTTGTGGCTTGAATTATGTGCCCCAGAAAGCTATGCTGAAGTCCCGACTCCAGGTACGATATTTGGAAGGAGGGTCTTTACTGCTAGAATCAGGTCAAGGTGGGATCATCCTGGGTGAGGATGGGCCACGATCCAGGAACTGGGGTCCTTCTAAGAAGACACACGGAGGGAAGAAGCTTCAGGTTAACAGAAGTAGAGCACGGAAGGCTGCAGCTACAACCCTCGGAAGGCTAAGGACTGTTGCAACCCCCAGAAGCTAGAAGAGGCAAGAAAGGCCTCTTCCTCGAGTCTTCAGAGGGGAGAACGGGTCCTGCTAACACCTTGATTTCAGACTGACAGACTGCAGAGCTCTGCGAGGATCAGTTTCCATTGTCTTAAGCCATGCTGCTTCTGCCAGTTTGTCACAGCGGCCCGAGGAGACTAACACGTATGCTGTGTGCTGTTTACTGTCGTTTCTGGTTATGAAAGTCATAGGAGTTCACCACCTCTCACCTGAGCACATGCTCCAGCTCCTGGCCTGACAATCTAAGAGCGTCACCCGCAGCTGGGTGGCCAATGCAGACATCTTGGATGATGTCACCACCAAAAGCCCTTGGGTGGCTCCTCAGTGTCCCTGTGGCCTGGCTCCTGCAGCCCCCAACTTCGTCTTACACCTTGCTCCCTGTCCAGCCATGCGGGCCATCTTTGGCCCCTTCTCCTTTCTGTTTTGGCTGCCACAAGGCCTTAGTACATGCTGTGCCATCTGCCACAGTTGCCCCCACTCTCCCTTGACATGCACCCAGCTCATCTTCACCCTTCGGATCTAAACTCTTTCCTGCCCCCTACATCATGTGCCCTTGTAACCCTAGTGATCTTGTGCCCTCTCCTCGTGGTGTTTGAGGGAGGGGCTTCCAGGAGATTCGGCTTTCCTAGCTCCCAGAGAAGACACCCCCTCCTTCGTCCTCCACTGGCCCTGGGTCCCCAGGGCCCCTTCTAAAGGTCTCCCACGCCTCAGCCCTCCTTACCACCCAGGGCCACCTCTTGGCATCGCAGGAGTGCCCCCCAGCCCTCTATTCTGCACACTCTGCTGAGAGCTCTGTGTTAAGCATACCCCACCCCCTTACTACAGGGTCCACAGTGAGGTTAGGGCTTCGGTTTTCCCAAGGACCACCAGTGGGGCCTTGCTTTAAGTCACCTAACTCAAAAGGTCACTGTCAGGCTCTGGGACCAGGTAGGATGGGCTATAAAATGCTCAGTGGGCATCATGAACATTCGGAGTTTTGTCTGGAAACCCAAAGGCCTGGGACGGGGACACAGAGCTGAACACGTCATCCACAGTGTGTTCAGGGTTCGCATCCCTAGAAAGGCCATAAAGGGCGGCGTTCTTGGCAGAGGCAGAGGGGAACCCCGTGTCCTGGGGAGCTCGCAGCCATGTGCAGGGTCGACTTCCTCTCCCTCCGTCTCGGGAGGCGACGCTCCCAAGAGCAGACTGTCTTTTCCCAAGCGGAGAGGCAAGGGCCACCTCCCTCCTAACAAGATCAGGCAGCCCGGGAGAGGGAGGGACTCCAGGGGCAAGCCTGTGCCCGTCTTGGGCAGGGCCCCAGCGGAGTAAAGCAAAGCTCAGCCCACGTCTGCTCATCACCTGCCCTGTGCTTCTCCGGGGAAGGCCGTACCCAGCAGACCCTGGCACAGCGTCAGCACTCAATTAATACCTTGTGGATGGCTGGCTGCCTCGCTAGACGGAGGTATGGCTGGCTGGTCGAGTGGATGGACAGAAGGACAGAGGCAGGATGGATGCATGTGTGGGTAATGGATAAATGAGAGTTGGATGGATGGACGGAGAGGCAGACACACGGATGAAGACATGCATGGGTGAACGGTGTACAGGCAGACGGATGGAAGGATGGATGAACAGGTGAATGGATGGGTGGGTGGGTGAATAGATGGATGAATGGCTGGCTGACTGATGAATGATGGGCAGATGGACGAACGGACCGATGGATACATGGATGACACTGTAAATCTTTAAGGACAGAGAAGGACACCTTGCAGGCCCAAGGTGCAAAGCGGGTGTGATGGCAGCAGCCCAGTCTCGGCACCCGCAGGCCACCCCCTGTGGAGAGCGATTTGGGCAAGTCACACCTCGGGGACACGTGGACACAGGGGCGCGGCATGCAACTGTGTCCCCACCCTCCCAGGCCTCGGTGTGGGCTGCTGCTTCTGCCGAGCGCAACTTTCTCCACTTCCGTGCCTGCCCAACTCCCACTCGGTCTTTTTTTTTTTTTTTTCACTCTTCTGGGCCTTTCCTGTCTCACGGAAGACCCCCGAGGGGCCCTCCTCTCTCTCACCAGGCTGGAACCAGCTCCCCCACGGGCCACGGCATCCCTCCGGGGCCGCACAGATCGGCCTATCTGGTGACGGTCCATTCACTCCTGACTCCCCCGTGGGCTGTGGGTCCCTCAAGGGTGAAGAACACAGCAGGCTCCTCTTTCCGGCCCCAGTGCCAAGCCTGGCACAGCGCGGTGCTCAGAGAACGCCGCTGAGCCAAGCCAGGCGCGCGGAGGAGGGCGTTCTGGCCTCCACGCCCACAGTCACACAGGCTCCGGGAGCGGATCCGAAACATACTCCCCCAACTCAGTGTTAAAAAACAAAATCAGAGGCGCAAAGGAGACACGGGCGCAGAAAGAAAAATACAGAGCTGCCAACGTGGGGCTTGAAAGAACAGAAAATCTCTGCATTTATGTAGGATATCACGCACCCAGAGCTGTCACAGGAGTCAGCTCAGTGAATCCCATCCTAAGAACCACCTTTGCTACGTGAAATGGGGGCCCCGAGCTGAAGGGACTTGCCCAGGGTCACACCAGGTACTGGGGCCGGGGCGAAGGCTGGGACCCCGGGGGAGGCGACTCGTCTGCCTTCTGGCCACTAGGTGGTTTCCAGGTTGGGAATCTGGGTGGATGGCCAGGCCTGCCCAGGCTGGGGAAGACTCATGCCCCTGCATGGAGGGGACAAGAAGGCCCAGAGAGCCCAAGTCACCTACCCGGGCACACACAGCTCACAGTCAGGTAAGAAGGGGCTGGCTGGAGAGATGAGCAGGCCTGGAAGACTTCAGGCAAGGCAGAGACTTCAGCTCTAGGGTCCCTCCAGTGCCCCCCCGACCACGTGGGAACTGGGGGAGCCTTGGATCGTGTGTCTCTCGAGTGGGCAGGATGGCCACGCCCATCACATGAAATCCCACAGTCAAGCACCAGGGTCAAGGTGACCAAGCTAACAACCAATCACCGGCTCCATCCATCAGGGTTGGAGAGAGGAAGGGTGGACCACACAAGTCCTTGGGCACGCCCTGCCCCCCTCCTCTCCCCACGGGCCGTGCTCCCCACCGCAGCCCTTCCTTCTCCACCCATCTGGTCTGCTCCCTGCTCCCCTCAAACATTCAGCACCCATGTCTGCCACCCAACAAGGGAGGGTGTCAACTCCACAGGCTTTGGAGCGGGACGGGACTGGATTTGAATCCCGATGCTCCCACCTGCTAACTGTGGCCTCCAACAAATGGTCTCCGAGCTTTAGATTTCTCTTCTGGAAAACAGAAACCTAACATCCCCTGTGGGAAAGGAGCCTCGCGCAGAGCCTGGGGCACGGCAGGGGTTCAACAGCCCTGAGGCGAGGCAGCTGCTCAGAATCCCCGGGCCAGCCCCGCTGAGCTCCTGCTGATAGATGCTTCCCTTTCGAACCATGAGCCCGGATGGCCACTCCAGAAAAGAGCTGGTCCGTTTCTGGAGCGCTGAACGTAAATGTAGATATTTACACAGTCCCGAGTGGGCACTGGCCCCAGGGAAACGAAAACTCGCATCCACATAAAAGTCCGTGGCAGCTTTATTCAGGACAGCCGAGACCTAGAAGCAGCCCAGACACCCCCCAGGAGACGGCGGTTAAGCGGACTGCGGTCCATCCGTCGGGGTTCCTAGCCAGCCCTAAAAAGCACGGAGCTGCTAACACACCGAACAGCCCGGTTGGCCCTTGGGGTCCCTTGGAGATCTTCACAGGGAGCGAGTAGTTCAGCTCTTCACCACGGTGGGGGCGCCGTGAGGCCCCACACGTGACAAACGCCAGCCACCTACACACACGCACACCTCACTGATGTGGACGGGCAGTTCGGATAGTGGGGCGTAATCACGGAGGTGGAAGCGCCGGGGGAAACCGGGAGCAGGCGGTCCATGGGACCGCGCTGCATCATCTTTGCATCTCTGCGACTCTGCAATTATTCCAAAATTAAATTTTAAAAAAATGACGTGCGTGCTGCTTTCAGATACTCTAGCCCAACGGGGAGAGAGCAGGAGAGGGAGGCCAGGAAGAGGTGAGAGGGGCTCAGCCTTGCCAGTGAGGACGCCGCGGGCGGGGAAGCCCGAATCACCGTCTGGTCTTCCCGGCTTCTGGGCGATTTTGCAGCTTTCCACGGTAGGGATGTTAAATGAAAAATGCTGATACGCAGGGGTGGGCCCGCGTCTGCCCCGACGGCCGTGCGCAGGCGCGAGCCCGGGGCCCTGCCTCACCGTCCGGCCGCAGCCCGGGAACTCGGCCAGCCGGCTGTGTGTGTATACACGCGCACCAAAGGAAATAAATAACGCTTAACCACCGTTGTGGAATCCGGCCACGCCAGGTCACACGTTTGTCAGGCCATCTGCAGGGCAGGGCCGGAAGGGGTCCCGGCTGTTTGGAAATCCCGGAGAGAGGGAACTTTCTGGAAACTGGGGTGGGGGTGGAGATGGGTCCTAACCGGGGAAGGGGGGAGGAAAGGAAGACTCCCCCAGGAAGAGGTTGGATCCACGGCACACTTTACCCAGGTGGTCCCAGAGTCTGAGAACAGGGGAGGAGCTGGCTTCTAGGCAAGGGGAGACTTGGGGAGGGGAGGGGAGAGGAGGGTCATGTCACTGCAGGGAAGGGGGACATGGTCCCTCAGTGTCCCTGCGGGATGGGGGCGGCCGTAACTGTCTACCCCACCTCATCTCAATGGAGATCTTTAAATGACTCCAGGAGATCTTTAAGTGAAGCCTTGACCTTGGGGGAGGTCAACTCTTGCTCTGAACTTCACGGGTCCAATGATGCATGAATGAATGGCAGTGTCATGGTGAAGGTCAAGCAAAGTGGCTCCAGCCATGCACTGAACTTGCTCCATGCCAGGCGCAGCCCTGAGGACTCAGCACATCCTTCAGTGTGGGGCACCGACAATACCCCATCTGCCCAATGAGAAACCAAGGCCCAGACAGCTTGAGAAACTTGCCCAAGGTCACAGAGGCACTCAGTTGAAGAGGTGGGAATCAAACATGCAGATACAGCGCCAAGTTCAAGGCCCTCAGTCAATGTTATGATGATGATTTTAAGTTTTCTAGCATGTTCATCGCTAAAGCACGTGTTGGGGAGGAAAGAAAACATCTCTCTGTTCCCACTTGAGAACCTGCCCGTGCTTAGCTGTAGCTGGAAAGGCCGGGCCCCAAGGCCCAGTTCCCAGACCAGGCCCAAGACCGAAGCTCCTACCAGAAAAGGTCAGATTTGGCAAGCCGGGGTGGAGGGGAGCAAAGAGGGGGCCCCCAGCCCGGCCCACCTCAGTGACCGGCTTCTCCACATCACATGTCATAGAGGAGCCAGAGGGCGGGTGACGGCGGGGGCTTCAAAGTGGAGGGTGGGACTCCTGGCTGCCAGGCTCAGAGACAGTGCCTGTCCCTCATCACTAGGCTCTCCAGCCTTTACTTGCCCCTCTGTACAATGGGGCTAGCCAGTACCGCCCAGGTACGTTCAGATTCGGCCGCGCCTGTAATGCTCCCGAGCCATCCAGGACCCGCCGTCCCCCCTGAAGCATTCCTTCCTCACAAAGAAGAAAAGAAGCCCACACCACCCAAGAACAAGAGGGCGGTGTGCGAGGAAGAGATAAACAGCTAGAAGCATCTAGAAGGGACATCTCCAGCCCTGAGGCTGCCGGGGACAAGACTGCCTGTGCTGGCCCACTCCCTCTGTCCCCCCTCCGCAGGGGTGCAGGGGCCGACGCCAGACGTGGGCCCTACAGTCTCCTGCTGCAAAGCCCCGAGGCCCTCCGGGGTCACGGGCACCGTCAGCACGCAGCGCTGAGTCACTGAGCACCTCGGTCAGTGGTTCACGAGTAAGGAAGCAGGGTGCACCCAGGCAGGGGCGAAGCACAAGGAGAGGCCGTGGGCACGGTCACCCACGCATCCCGAACGCAGGCCCCAGAGCCAAGGGGGCCCCGGGTGGGGTGGAAAGCCGGCAATTACTGCTGATGACAACCTCCTGGCCAGCTTTATGGGGCAGTTAGTGGAGAGTCTGATCCAGACGTGAAGAGGTTCCTTGCGGGATGAAAGGTCAGCTGGAAGGGCGTGATGCGACAGGGATGGAGACAACTGGGAGGAGGAGACAGACCCACGGACCCGTCATCGTGAGAAATCCAGAAAGACCGGTCTGGGCCAGAGGCTGGCATGCGCCACCCTTCCAGCCCACACCCGCTGCCTGCAGCCAAGGCTTGCCAGCACCCGCAGGTGGGGTGACCGGGACACCCTGGGCTCCGGGTACATCTTGTCCCCTCCAAGCCCTACCCCAGCCTCAGCGCCTCCCTCCCTACCGGCCTCTCATTGCCCCCAGCTGGAACCACAGACTCACAGGCCCTGAGGGACCCGGTCGGCAGGAGGGCAGATGGGGGCCCAGAAAAAGGGCACTCACGGGCCCCCAGCCCTGGGCAGCCCTCACTCAGCTCTAACTGGGGCTTGGTGTGCGGGAATGTGGGTCCAGGGCTTCCACAGTTTTCTGTTGTTCCAGCAAGTCAGAAGAAACCTAGATTATTTTTTAATCCTGATTTCTAAACATCGCAATTCCAAAAATACAGAAAGAAACCTAGGTGCTCTATGAGCCGCACAAGGCTTGTCTGCAACCCGCGCTGCCCCCCGCCTCAGATGAAGTGGAACCCTGGTGGACCCGCCTCTGGCCGCCTCCCCACGCCGCTCCCCTCCTTCCCCTGCCCTCAGGGTATCAGGACTGCCAGGACACAGCCAGGGGTTCCCAGCTCCCTTCACTGCCTCGCACCCATTGGAGCCTCACCTCTCAGAAAAACATCCCGGAACACCCCAGGGTCAGGGGACTCAGTTCCCTGGGGCCCCAGAGGGCCTCTTGTCAAGTCATGCAGCACAGGGTTCAATTAACTGCTTTCCTCCATTCTAAGCCACTGCTGATCAGATAAAAGCATCTAGGGAGACGAGAAATACATGCACAGTGGTTCAAATCCCAGCTCCTCCCTGAGGCAGGTCGAACATGATGCAGCCCCTGGCAACCTCTCTGAATTTCACCCCCTCCCTCATTTCACTCCACAACAGCCTCGCTCACCTTTCAGCTCCCGGATGTGCCAAACTCCCTCCTGCCTCAGGACCTTTGCACGTGCCATTCCCTCTGCCTGGGAGGCTTTCCTAGCAGATCTTGCCATGGCTTGAGCTGGGGTTGTATGTGGGTGGGGGACACACACCTCCCAGGGGACCCCAACTATACTCCCTTATAAAGTGACACCTTCACTGGCTTTAAGCCACCCAATCAGGCCAATATCACAGACTATTCCATATCTCAGGGTCTCGGCCCAGGCAGCTCCCTCAGCGAAGGAAGCCAGTTTCCACTTTGTCCCAAGACCAGCTCCTTCTCAGACATTTCCTCCCTGCCCTTTCCACCTCCCCTGCTGCTCCCATCCCTGCCCCTCTCCAAGTAGGATTAACCCCTCTGAACCCTGCCTCAGTTCTCCCTTTTGGGCCTCAGTTCCAGAGTCACCTTCCCTCCCAAACTCCCCAGGGCAGGCCTCCCCAAGACCCCTTCCCAATGACTCTCCATTCTTTTGCATTACTTCATTTCCTTCTGGAACTTACAGCTCCCTGACATTATCTTGTTAATGTGTTCCTTTCTCTGGTCTCCCCGGCCAGACATGGACTAAGCCAGGGGCTTCATCTGTCTCCTCCCTGCTGCATCCCCAGGGCCCCCCAAGCAACCCGGCCATCAGCGGGAGCGAATAAACACCTTATGTCCATGCCTCTTAAACAGGCATGCTCTTTGGAAGGCATCCAGATTTTGGAAATTATTCACATCTGGGGCGGGGGGAATACATCTCAGAGGCAAGAAAGTACCATGTCTGAAGGATATGCCTCCTCGGCGCCCTTGCACCCCACATGGCCATACCCACATCCACAGTTTCCGGGTGCCCTATGCCTGGCGCCAGGCCTGACTCTCTGCTGTGACCCGTTTTCAGGCCATTCCCTCGGCAGATGCTGAATATGGAGCAGAAGCAGGGACTCCCCCGCCAGCTGCCCGGGCCCCATGTCCGGCTGTGCAGGCTCCAGGCAAGCCTGGCCTCCCCTGACACTCTCGGGCGGCAGGTGGCATCTTCCTGATCTTTCAGACGAGGAACCTGGGGCTCAGTGAGGCCCAAGGGGCTCACATCAAAATTACGGCTCAGTGAGCAGCTGTCTGTCCCCTGGGCTGTCATGGGGAAGAAGAAGTGGGGGCAGGAGGAATCAGCTGGAAGCCAAGGAGCCTCCGCTTCGGGTCCCACTGCAGGCCAGGGAGAAAATTCCAGTGGCTCTGCCTGGTGGGGGGCAGGGGGGGCACGGAGGACCTGCTGCAGTGTTTTCATCCACAGGCACAGGGCGCGAATCAGCAGAGCCTGGCACAGGGACCGCTCTGCTCGCTGGCCCAGCTGCTAGGGGAGGTAACCTGTGCCCCCAGGCCCGGGTAGGAGCTGCCTTTCTGGCTGAGCTCCAGACTCAGGAGGCACTAGGAAGGTGAGTCTTTTCTTCTTGAGACCTGAGACGACAGCATTCCTCAGACAGAAAGAAAGGCATGGAGGCATGGTCTGCAGAAGCCAGCGATTTTGTGAATGACTTGAGCTGGGAGCCGGGAGATACATGGCGCCCGGCACCCCAGAAGGGCAGCTCACCCATCTCCTAGTTGACCTCAAACTTACCCCACCTGTAAAGCAACAACAGTGTGAGTGGCTTCAAGCCACACAGCTAGGCTGGCATCACGGCTCTTTCATACCCCAGGACCTTTGCACAGGCTGTACTGAGCCCCCTAGAATACCTTCTCTGCCTTTGTGGACATTTCCCTCCTGAAACTCTCCCTGACCTCTCTCCAGCACCCTCCCCTGGTAGGTTAGCCCCCATGTACCCAGTGTCAGCACCTCTAAAAGTGGATCCCATTCATCAGTCCATACCTCTGCACCCCCCGACCATGCCCCTGACAAGGTTGTGTGTGTTAAGACGACATTCCCACAATGGAAGGACAGCACATTGTATGGCATATGGGGACTGGCACACCAGGTCTTCATGCCTCCCAAAAAGCCACCTCTTGGCCAAAACCAAACCCATGGGCTGGGCTCCAGAGAGCCCTCTCCTTCCTCCTGGCCTTTACCTGGGGACCCATCCCCTAGAGTGACCCTCAGAGCAAAGCGCAAAGAGGGCTGACCCTCCTTTAAGCTCCATCTCTCTGTCTTCTGGATGCCACAGTCCATCACCCGAGCTCGGCACAGGCCAGGGCCACGGTGGAGGGGAGGGTGGGTGGAAACACCATCCTGTCACCTCCTGTCCCCTGAGCGTAGCACCGGGCTCTCCGCACACACCCAAAGGCAAACGCCTGATGTCTGGACAGACTCCCACGATGCGTGTGAAGGAAGAATGAAGGAAGACCCTACAGGCTGAGTATCCAGAGGCTGAACAACAGCAAACCCCAAAATACACACTTATCTGGCACTTACTGGGTGCCAAGCCTTGCTTGAAGTCCCTTTTCCATTTTGTGGCTTATTTCCTTTTAATATTTTATTTCTTTTTGTGAGAGAGCGTGAGTGTGAACATGAGCTGGGTGGAGGGGCAGAGGGAGAGGGAGAAGCAGGCTCCCCACTGAGCAGGAGCCCGACGCAGGACTCGATCCCAGGACCTGGGATCATCACCTGAGCCGAAGGCAGACGCCTAACTGACTGAGCCACCCCAACACCCCTCCATTTTGTGGTTTAATCTCCAGGAGGCCTCAGAGAGACTCGGAGAGGAGGTGGCAGAGCTGGGACCCCAGACCCCAGCAGTCCAAGCTCGATGCTTACTTTAGACACACCAGTCAGGGGGTCATGTGTAAAGTGGGTGACGGTTCCCACGCCCTCAGCCCTGGAGTCCTGCCAACGAGACAAGACCCTATACCTGGGCTGGGCCGAGGCCCACACGAGCCCTGGGGAGACCCCAAGGGGAGCTGAGGCAGACCCTGAGGGCTTCCTCAGAGGTCAACAGAGGGAGTCTGCTCTGGGGGGCCCAGGGAGGGGTGCCCCTGACCCCAGACCCACGTGAGGGCCATGGGAGCTGCTGGGCAAGCTGGGGGAGGGGGTGTGGCCGAGTGGCGGGCACGGGGCCCAGCGCATGGTCACCCTGACCTCCGAGGCCGGCCAGCTGGGAGTCACTCTTTCCAACCCCGTCAGCAGAGTTTGGCTGCAGCCACCGTGGGAAGCCCAAGGTGGAGAAGACTATGGGTTTTTGCTTCCAGCTGCTTCCAGCAAGACCACACTTGCCAAACTTCATCCCTGGCTCCCGACCCCTTCAGCTCTACTGTAACCCTGCGTATTCTCCCCACCGTCACTTACCTAATACCTTTCATGATAGGTCCCCTTAAAATATACATACATATCTATTTGTTATCCATTTGAGGTGGGAATATTCTAGCACTGCCTGGGGGAATTCCTAGTCCAAGGGGCTACTTAGGCCCGCCCTCACAGCTTCACAGGAAGATAACTATAAAGATAAAACACGGCTCACCTGAGTGCCCTAAAACCATCTTACACTCAACTCAGGAGAACAAATGCTCCATTCTGTCCAGCTTCTGAGAAAGGGTTTCAGTCACTCCCTGCTCAACCCCCAGAACCAAGAGCCCCCATTCCCAGGCTTTCCAAAAAAAAAAAAAAAAAGGAGATAGAGCGTTCTGGCACATTCCTTTGACCTTCCGTGTAGCCGGCATGAGACGTGGGGTTACAATCCTGAGCGCCCAACGTGTTCTCTGGGAAGAGACCTTGAAACCCCAGTGCAGCTGGTGTTGAGGTGTTGAGTAGAAAGAATTCCGCCTGGATGAGAAGCCAGGGGCCCTGGGTTTGAGCCTCGGACTGTGACTAAGTCCGCAAGTGACCCTTAGCCTGTCCTTCCCCGTGTCCGGGCCAGCATGGCAGAGAGGATTCTATTTCCCTAAAGCTCCCGGGAGGGCTGGTGGCTGGTCCTGGGCCCTCAATAAGGCACAATGATGACTAGCAGTGCCCTCCCCATTCCTGGACCAAAGTGGAGGCTGTGTGCACGTCACCACTGAGGGGCACGGGCAGCACTATTCCCACCCTCGAAAAATCCCAAACGTTAACGGATTCGGAGCTGACACAATGCTCGGGGGGTGGAGGGAGGGGTGCGCAATCAGGACTACGGTTAACAAATGAAAAGACAAGATGCCTGGTTAAATTTGAATTTCAGAAAAATGTTTTTAGTGTAAGTATATCCCATGCTGTGTTTGGGATATACTTATACTAAAAAAATTTACCCCTGGTTCATCTGAATTACTGGGTGTCTCCTATTTTCTGTGGCAACCCTACTTAGGACTCTTCCAGTCAGTTGTGGGAGGAAGTTCTCCCCCAGCCCAGGACATGGAGCAAGAAGCAGGCCCCCTTGCTGGGGCTTCCCCTTCATATCCATGGGGGGAAGGCGGCAGCCAGCGCACAAAGGGTACCCAGAAGAAGGCTCAGGAAGCAGGGCTTTGCTGGGTCTGGTGCGGTGCTCACTTACTTGCTGAGCATACGTGGACCTGGCGTTACGCCAAGCCTGCTTTAAGTACCTTGCCTCTTAGTGTCTTCGCAAGAAAGCAAGGTCAGGTAAGGAACTGAGGTCGGAGTCACTTGGTAACTGTCTGAAGCTGGACTTGAACCCAGGCAACCTGGCTCCTGGGGTTGAGGGGGACGCCTTCGACACATGGCTACCCTTTGTAAATGTCTTCACGCCCCTTACCTTGCCCGGAAGGGAACAGAGTCAGGAGGGTGGTGACTACTAGGGATTAAAACGTACTGAACCTAAACTTTATGGGTCAGGAAACACAGAGCAGGAGGGTGCCCTGACACCCATCGAGTTCAGGACGGGAACAGGCAGGTGGGCCAGCCGCCGTGGCTGCCGTGGCTCCCTGGGAAGGACACGGGCCTAGGATACACACTCCCTTCCTGGTCCCCCTCCCACCAGATTCTGCTCCTTTTAGGAATGGAAGAGTCGTGATGGCAAATTCCACAGTGGGGCGGTGCAACCCCAATGGGAACCCACTCTGGCAAGGAGGGGGGCTGGGTTGGGTGAGAAATCCTCATCAGCCCTTGGGGGACAGACACAGCCCCCCGTCCCTGAGTCTAGCTGCTTCTGGGCTCACACTGCTCTCTTTAAAGCAGCAACTTTAATGCTTGGGGCAGGGGAGTCGGAGGAGAGTGGAGGACCGGAAGCTCTGGAAGCTGATGGCTCCCGGCCCGTGTTCTGTAGGTATGCATGAACCCCAAAGGCCACTTTGATGCCCTCTAGGGAGAGCCAGGGTCTAAGTCACGGGTCTAACAAGTCAGGCTTGGAGGCTCTTGAGGTAGACAAGCCCGGGGTTCTGAAGACCCCCTCAGTGGAAGGGAGAAGGGCCAGGGATCAAGGCCAGAGGCCTCCACTCTCCCCGGCAGGTGTCAGAAGAACAGACCCAGGCCCCTGCGCTCTGACTGTGATCCCAGGCCAGCTGGGGCCCAGAGACACCGAGAGCCCCGAGGTGCCCTCCGGGCCCTCCCCAGCCAGCCAGCGAAGACCTCAGGCTCTAGAAAGAGCTGACTCGGAGGTCCGGCCAGAGGCCTGTGTGGTCTCGGCAGCCGGGGGCCCGTGCGCGACACAGAGACCCCGGGTGCCTTCCTTCGACTCGGATCCAGAGTACATAGAGCATTCTCACAACTCAGCCGTAAGACGACAGATAACCCGGTGGAAAAATGAGCACAACACTGGAAGAGACGGTTCTCCAGAACAGGCGTGGAAAAGTGCGGGCAGCCCACGGAGAGATGCTGAGCCGCGGGAACGGCCGCACCCGGGCAGCGGGTTCTGGGGGAGGCAGTGGTGAAAATGTCACAGAACTAGACTATGGCGGCGATTGCGTAACTCTGTGAATTTACAAACCTGCGTGACTCTGTGAATTTACAAACCTGCGTGACTTTTATGGGGTGTCAAGCGGACCTCAAGAAAGCCTGTGAAAAACGAAGGCCTCCCAGAGGTATCCAAAGACCCTCCTCACCCCCCTCACCCTCCCTCGGGATGCATGACCCCCCAGCTGCCTATAAAGCAGGATAAGGGACCTTCATGCTGGGGCTGCCACAGGGAGGCGGGGCCTGGCCTCTGCCCCTCCTCCCGGCCCCACGGAGGGGGGCGGGGGAGGCTGGCCAGGCAGGAGGGAGGGAGGTGGGGAGGGAGCAGTGCTGTTTGGGTAACCAGCTCCTTCTGATGCTGCCTGGGACGCAGTCTCGGTCACTCAGCCAGAGGCTTGGGGCCTGGGTGTCATCGGAGGGGCGGGGTGCAGGGTGCGGAGCGGGAGGCCAGCAGCAGGTGCCTTCCTCGGCCTTTCCTTCCCCCCGGGCTGGGAGTCCTCCACGTTGACCCTCCAGCCCCAGGCTCCCGGAGCAGACAAGACCTCCACCCTTCACCCAGCTCCTGGAGTCAGAGCTCCCAAATTCAAATCCCAGCTCAGCCATCACGTGGTTGCTTGATATCTAGCAAATTCTGTCACCTCTCCTAGCTGAACATTTTTTCTCCAAAAAATGGCCATAATACAATAAGAGGGCCCAGCCGGTAGACTATTGCGAGGATGAAGGGGGTGGATATGGAACTTTCTGGAATCCCCCTCTCTGCACCGATCTCCTCCGGACGTAGCAGCGGGTGCAGGGAAGGGCCCAGAGGTGGGACAGGAAGTGTAATGAGGCACAAACAGGCCTGACCAATCCCTGAGGCTGGAGAGTGGGACGCGGGAAAGGGGCTGCGTTTCACTTTTTTGCTCTTTGCTTTTCTCTCCCCGTGGAGAACCAGCCCCTCAAGGAAAATGGCCCAGACAGCCGCTCCTCCAACCTGGCAATTCCTCCAACAGTTAAACCGAGGGTTGCCCTGTGGTCTTGCAATCCCGGTCCTGGCCCGAGAAAACTCACATCCACGCAAAAACTCGGATGGGCATGTGTCCTGCAGCTTCATTCATAGGAGCCAAAAAGTGGCAACAAGGGAGATGTCCATCAACAGCTGAACGGATCGAAGACGGTGCATCCACGCGTGGAATATTGTTCAGCCACGAAAAGAAGCCTCAAGTCCTGAGACATGCCCCAGCGTGGATGGATCCTAAGAACCTGACACCGAATGGAAGAAGCCAGCCAGGAAAGGTCACATACTCCGTGATCCTATCACATGCAAGTCCGCATAGGAAGATCTAGGGGCCAGGGAGTAGAGGAGTGGTTGTCTTGGGTGGTGTAGGGAGGGAGGAAGGGAGGGAGGGGGGTGGGGAGGGGAGCTAACCGGTACCAAGTTGTCTGCTTGTTTTCCCGAGATGTTAAAAATGTTCTAACAGTGATTATAGCGATGGTTGCACGTATCTGTGAGCTTACTAAGAACCAGCGAATTTTACTTTAAGCGGCTAAACTATATGGTTTGTGAATTACAGCCGAATAAACTCCTTAGCCTCAGAAGGACCTTCAAGGCCACGGGGCCCAGCTTTGCCCCTAGAGCCGAGCAGCCTGAGGCCGGGAGGGGCAGCGCTGTGCTCAGGGGCACTCGAGCCTGTGGGGGCCACGGATGAAGGGGATGTGTTTCCCCCGGGCGGGGGAGGTGCTGGGGCGACGGGAAGAGTAGGTGTCCCTTGGCTGAAGGCAGGTGCGCTGTCCCCACTCCAGCCCTTCGGGCAGCCCAGGGACCTTCATCTCCGCCAAGGCGAAGGGACAGGAGGCCAGGGTGCAGACACCCTGACTGTGTAGGAAGGCAGGCTCCCTCCTGGGCATGCCAAGTAAGCCCCTCATTGTATAGAGCCCGGGAGGGACTCAGAGGGGTGGCAGGGCTCCCCGGACCGAGGTCACAGAGCAGGCAGGACACAGCCCAGGGCGCAGCTGGGTCCGTGGGATCCCAGGTCCCGCAGATGGGAGGGGCCCCCTGCTCCCGGGCTGGGGGCGGGGGAAGGGTCGCTGGCCACAGGCTGCTGGAGCCCAAGGGGCGGGGATTTTCTCTGCTGAGCCAGCCCGTTGAGCCCCAGGGGCCCCTGCATCTGCGCAGAACCCAGCAGGCCTCTCCACCCCCTGGGGCCGCTCAAACAGCCATGGGATTGGGGCCTGGGAGCCCACACCTCTCCTGTCACCTCCGTCTCAGGCGCCGGAGGCCAGTCTCCTCTCTGCACTCACTCCTTCTATGGGTCCTGTCCCTGCCCAGTGCACCACTGGGTAGTTTGGAAGGAGGAGCCGAGGCGGCAAGGGGAGAGGCAGGGGTTCGATGGTTCCTCCTGTGTCCTCCCCCAGCGCCCGAAGGGCCTGGAGTCACACCCCTCACCTCACAGGGATGGTCCCATGAGCCCATCCCCAGGACACATGTCGAGGCCTCTGGCAAGGTGTGAGGAGGACGTGTGAGCTTGAAGGCAAAGTCCCCACAGTGGGCACATCATTTAATCAGGCCTAGATCTCTCTGGAAGTACACGGAGGCCTTAGGGTGGAAGATGGGGTTGGGGAGAGAGGCCCTCAGGCCACAGGGTGGAGGGCTGCCTAACCCATCCCAGGGGCGGGGGGGGAGGGGAGAAACCTCCAGACCCACCTGAGTCGCCCTTGACTCTGAACCTAAGAGCCCAGAGAGACTTTGGGGAATGGGGGCACCTGTCAGATAGGCCTTTGCTGTCCCTCTTAGCCGCTGCTTGCCAGCCCTGGATCCACCTTACCAAACCAGATGCTGCTAGCAAGCCCTCAATGGCTTTCCAGCACCTGGCACTGGGAACACGCCCCTCCCCCTCACCCCTGTTTCAGCTCTAGGGACTTGGCCCTGAACTCCATCCTCTGATGCCTCCTTGCTTCAACCTGTGCTTTTTCCCAACTGCCCTTTCCCCTTTCTTGCCCAGAAAATTCTATCCAGTTATCATGTCTTGGCTCCAACCCCATAGCAGTCATCCTTGACAACCTTGGGGAACTTGACTTCATCATCTTTCTTTCTTTAGCCTAGAAGATAGTCTGTCATCTGGACAGAGATGTCAGCTGAATATATCATCTGAATGGCTTGGGTGCCTGATTTAACTTGAACTAGACCCTCACAATGTGGGTCCAGAATCCTGATTCCGTAGTCCAGGAAGGAATATAGAGATCATATGACAGAGAGTAGGTAGTAACTCTAAGAATGTGAATCGACAGATCCATGGACTCAAATAGAGTCCAGAAAGAGACTCGGGTCCTCAAAAGAATTTAGTCTGCAGGAGGGTGGCCTCTCCAAGCTGCCAGTCAGGGATTGATCATGCAATCGGCCAGTTTGGAAACTGAACACAGTGAGATTTCTACTCCACTTAGAAACAATCATCATTAGTCCATCGACTGCTTAAAGAGATACATTGTAAAAGCTGAAAGAGGACAGCACACCAGCGACAATGAGCACACCTACTACTCTGGCCTTGGCTTCTAACTACCGTCTCTTTTTAATGGAGGACAGAGGCTCTTTGGAGGAACAGCTGACTCCAGACGAGCTTAGGCTATCTTATATCCACAAGTGAGAAAGCCATCAAAGACAAAACAAATCAAAATAGAGCTTTTGAACATCAAAAAGAATCAGGATTCTAATGAACTGTAATATAGTCCAGAAATAAAAATCCGTGTCTCTACTGAGTCTCAGTACTCACAGATTTGCTATTTGCAAATTTACCTATGTGCTAAAATGTATTTGTAATCCCCAAATCAGGACAGTACTTTCAGTCATTCTTGGACATGTACAGATTATACAACATTTGAGTCACCGGACACCTGGGTTCCGATGAGTTCCCAGCCAAGGTCGAACAACGCAGTGCTCTGCCTTCTCATTATGGCTCTCACAGCATAAGCGAAAGTCTTTTCTGTGGTCGATTGGGTGCCATGCTCTTCACATTTTTCTGGGGTGCTAAACATGGCCGTCAGGCTTAGGACACTGAAATTCTGTTCCTGAGCATAACAACATATTCCTCTCCCACAGTGTGAAGCACTGAGCATCTAGACAGGCTGCAGCCTGACTCCCGGTCAGAACATGGCAGCTATGATTCCACGTTAGGCCAGGCCTCGTGCAAAGGGCATTGCACGCACGGTGTCTAGTTGCCCAGGTCCGCGCCTGCTGGGTAGCGATGGGGGACCACAGGGAATTGGCTTCACCTCTCTGCACCTGTGATAGGATTATCATGGTGATAAATCATAGTACCAAACTCCAATAGGACCATATGAGGATTAAAGGAGCTAAGGCCAGGGAAGGGCTTAGTTGAGACTGGCAGAGAGCAAGTTTTCAATAACATTATAGGTTTAGAGATGCAGAAAGAACAGGTCAGCTTGCCACAGGCTGCTTCTGGCCAGGGACGGGAGGGCAACACGGCTATGAAGTCCCCTTTCTAAGAGGGATGGGGCATAAACACAGACACGCACATACCAGTATATCTAAAGGAGGAATTTATCTCCGGATTTATGGACAAGTCCTCATTACTTAGTAGCAGATTCTGTATTTGTAAAACTGCCTACTCGTTAGAATTTATTCGCAACCCCAGAATCAATACTGGTGATGCTTTGCGGTCCTTCACGGACATGTGCAGAATGGCAAGAAATCTGAATGCCCCCCGATGTGCACGCTGCCAGCAGAGGCTGAACAAAGCCACACGCTGCCTTCATGTTTCGGCTCTTACGCTGTAAACCAATGTCCTTTCTGAGGTCTATTCAGCACCACAGTTTTTGCATTTTTGCATGTGTGCTTTTTGTTGGTGATTTCAGCATTTTAAATGGTTCCTAAATGCAGGGCTGACGTGCTGCCTAGTGTCCTGGGGTACAAGCAGGTGGGGATGAGCCTCGCAGAGAAAATCCTTATTAGGTAAGTTTCGTTCGGATGCAAGCGACAGTGCCATTGGCACAAGGTTCATCGATCAACAATATCTATTAACTAAGGCGAATAAGGGGTCTTTAAACACAAACACACACGAAAACCGGGTTACATATTGATCCATGGACAAAAATGTAACCAGAGGCTCAGAGGAACCTAACCCCGTATAACCCCTAAGAGCGACGGCTCAGGATTTGCTAATCCAGCGTTTGCAGTAAGTGGACAGAATATAAATACTGTGAATAACAAGAACCAACTGTGTATGATTGACCATTCCTATTATGCAGATGAGAGAACAGGCTTGGAGGAATTCACTCCCTTTCCAAGGTCACAGGGCCAGCAGTCCTCGGAGGCGGGACTCAACCCCAGCTCTGCGGATGCCGGGTCTGCAGCCCCTCCCCCAGAGCCCAGGCATCTGGAACCTTTAGGGGGTGGCGTTCCACTTGACTGCTCAGCCGTGCTGCTGTCTCCATTTGGAACCACCTACAAGGTGGCGAGGAGCCTTATTCCCTGGCCCGGCCACCGAACAGGTGGCAGTGAGGGTGGGGGGCAGCTGCTGGTGGTGGAGACTCAGGTACCAGCAAAGGGAGCCGCATGGGGGGCCAGAAACAGCCCACTGACTCCCAGAGGGTGGCCAGGGGTTAAGGGAGGCCCAAAGGGCCAGGTCCAAACGCTGCGCTCCACTGGCTGGGTAGGACCTCAGGCCAGCTCCTTAATGCCCCCAAGTCCCTGGTCTATACAAGCAGGACTAAATGCTCCTCTCTGAAGGGCCAAGAGGCACACCTGGGACAGTTCACCTTGCATCTTAGAGGCCAAGAGATGCCGTGATTCATGTGCACTTCTGAGCAAGCTCGGGGAGAGATGCATGCCTTCCCCGTCCATTTCACAGATGAGGGAGCCAAGGCTCAGTGCCGTGAGCCCACAACGTGCGGCGCTGGAGGTCCAGGTTGGGACGCTTCCCACTGGCCCTCAGCACTCCTGCTGGACTCTTGTCGCATGAACACAGGACGGGGAAGAGACACTGGGGTTCCGAGACCCTCCAGGGGACAGAGAAGACGACTGGAGGGGCCCTAAGTCTATCGCAACCCCCCTTTTCATTTTGCTGGTTTCCAACTAGAGCACAGAAAGTAGGACTGGGCATGGCCTTGGGGGTCTCTGTTCTGCAAATGCTTGCCGATCCCCAACTATGTCCTAGGCACTAGGCTGGGCAGAGTGATGGGAAGTGGGAGCTGCCGCCTCAAGGGGCCACAGTCCAACATGGTCTGTTGCAGAAAGGTCGTGGTCACGGAGAAAGTCTGTTAGTCACACAGCAGAAGGCAAAGGAGAAGAGTCGGGTGAGGGTGTGTGCATGTGGGGAGCGAAGAAGGCATTTTCGAGAACAGGGGTCAGCAAGCTGCGGCCCTCGGGACAAACCTGGCCCACTTCCTGTTTTTATAAGTAAAGTTTTATTGGAACACATTCCCGCCCATTCACTTACGTGATCCCTGGGACTGCTTCTCTGTTGCAACAGCAGAGTTGAGTCATTGGTATAAAGACCATACGACTCAAAGAGCTTGAGATGTTTACTCTCTGCCCCTTTCTGGAGAAAGCACGCCGACACCTGTTTCAGAAGGTACAGGCGGTTAGGTCTCGGTCAGTGCCGTTCTCCACCGTCTCTGCAGCACCTCGGCCTGGTGTCCGGCCCAGCAGAGACGGTTGTAGAGCGAGAGGAAGCTGCTGCTAACATCGTTTTCTAGTTCTGTTAATGCGAACTCTTTTCCAGCACGGACTCAAAAACACATCTTGTCGACAAGTCAGTCAGTGTCCAACACTTGACAGAACAACAGGGGAGAAGAAGGGGCCCCCGCCCAGCACGGCCCTCACCTCCTTCTCGGCCTGCCTGTCCCCTGGTGCGGCCAATCTCCTGCCCTGCCCTTGGTGGCCTGGGGCTGCCCTGCAAGCCCAGCCAAGCCTGTGAATCACCAAGGACTGACTCACTCTCTGTCTAAAAATACATATTGTCTCATGTTGGCGGGCACGGCTTTGATCACTGTTTGTACTCAATCTGGTCTTTTTCTGCTTGAGTTTTGAGCTGTTTGCAGGCAAGGCCCAGGTTTTCAACACTCCGGGTTCCCGGGGTCAGGTCTGTCTGGCCTGTGGGAGGAAGAGCTCAGGTCCTGGGTGCACATTCTGTGCAGTGAATTATTTGCTGTGTGACATTGGACACATGGCCCTACCTCTCTGAGCATCATCTGTTGCCAGGATGGAACGAGAAAAGTAGGCACAGCCGAGACTTGATGCCCTTTCCCTACCTGGAACTGGGGAGGGGAAGGGACCTGCCCACTGACCCCCGGCTGGATTTTTCACCGCCAATGAAATCATTTGACATCATTTCAGCATCCAAGGAAATCGGGAACCTGAGCCGACACCAAGTCCTGGGTCTCGGTGCCAAGCACTGGGGAAGCTCCAGTTACAGAAAACAAGTGGAAACCGCAGGCCCTGGGCCGAGCGTGGAACTAATTTGGGAGGCAGTGAGGAACAGTGGAACATAACCCGGAGCCCGGGAGGCAGATCTCCCCTGAGCCAGGCCACCGTCCAGGTGGGGAATCTGGGGCCCCTCGGAATTCTCTAGCTCGTCCTTACACGGGGGGCAGGGGAGAGATCTGGGGCCAGGATGGGGCCCCACCTCAGGATGGCTGGGTGGAGCTTCAGAACACAGGCCTCAGGCTGCAGTGACTTCTATCAGATCCTGGCTTCCTCACTCAGTGCTGTGTGACCTGGGGCCTGTCCCCTCACCTCTCTGAGCCTCAGCTGCCACATCTGTGAAGGGTAGGGACTAGGGTACCTCCCTCGTAGGATCACCATGTAGGAGGCTTACTAGCACAGTGCCTGGTACAAAGAAAGCCTTCATTAAATTAGAAATGTTGATACACAGCATGTGGGGAGGGGCGGGGGGCAAAGCCCGGTAGCATCCTCCTCATTCATGCACTCATTCAACAAATGTCCCATTTAAAAAAAAAAAAAGATTTTATTTATTTGTCAGAGAGAGAGAGAAAGAGAGAGAGAGAGTACAAGCAGGAGGAGCAGAGGCAGAGGGAGAAGCAGACTCCCCTCCCAGGAGAGAGCCGGACACGGGGCTCGATCCCAGGACCCTGGAATCATGACCTGAGCGGAAGGCAGACACTTAACCGACTGAGCCACCCAGGCACTCCCATTCAACAAATACCTATTGAGCATCTATTCTTCGTCAGACAGAAGGGTCCAGTAGGGAACAAGGCAGACCCAAGCCTCCCCGCAGAAGAAAAGGAGTATATAACGGGGTGAGATATGAGAAAATACATACTGGCCTCTAGTCCCATTTCTGGCCCAGAGCTCCGGAAACCTAGTGAGATCCCAGGTGCTAAGAGCACTAGGAACATTCTCTGTTCTGGCGGAGGGATTCGGGGTGCGCTCCTGGGTGTTAACAGCCTGAGAAGAAGAGCAGGTGGGAGCCAGGGCGGGAGCTCGACTTTGGAGGGCGGGGGGTCGGGAAAGGATCGGAGAAGCCAACACCTGGACAGAGGCCTGACTGTGAACTGGACACAGTTGGGAGGAGGAATGGGGGGCGGATCCAGACGGGGGGAGCAGCCCTGCAGAGACACTGAGGCAAGACACAACCACAGGAAGTTCATCAGGGCCGGGGTCGGGCCACGTCGGGATTCTGCATGGCGCCAGCCATCCCGGGGAGCAGACCGAGGGTTTTCGAATGGGGCCCTGGCACCATCGGCAAGCTCACCGAGCCCGGAGAAGGCCTTTCCCTAGAGCGCAGGGCTGGTGCAGGTGGCCCTCCATGGGCAGCCCCGCCCACGGTCACGTGCAGGAACGGCCCCGCTTCCCGTAACCGGCAGGGCTATGGCCACGGACCACTTGAGGGCCTCCCGTGGCCCGAAACCCAAACTGACCTGAGCTGGGAGGGGTCGGCTCAGGATGGTAGACTTGAGGAGCCTTGGGGATACCCTGATTCCTCCTCCAGAGGAAGAAAGGGAAACCCAGAGAGGAGAAGTGACTTGCCCAGGGTCACACGGTGAGTTAGTCCCATTTGTTCGTTCTTCTATCCATCCGCCCAAGAATCATTTGCTGCGCCCGTGTGGTGTGCCCCGTCCTGGACTAGCACGAGGGAAAGGGTGGTGAAGGGTGGGACACGGTCCTTGTCCTAAAGCCGCCCACCCTCCCGAGAGGAGGATGTGGAAACTGACGGAGCCGCCTGCTCCCCAAATCCCCCACCTCCCAGAGGGGTGCCAGCTTACCACCTCTCCTTCCCCCAGGCCTGCGGATCTGGGGGTTTGCTTTTGGGGGCAAACAGGTCACATTTCCCTCCCTCGTCCAGATGCACAGACATTGTCCCGCCCTCCTGCCTCGTCTCCAGGAGCCTGTCTCAGACAGGGCAGTGGAGCCGGGGACGTAATGTTTTCTAGACAGAAGGACAGATGGAAGGGCAGATCACAGCGGCAAGCCCCTCCCATTCACCCGCCTCACTCCTCCATGGGGGACATCAGCTAAGGGACCCTCCGAGAGGAGCCGGGCCCATCTCCAGTTCTCTGGTCGTCCAGCCTCTGACTCTCTAACGGCTGGGCAGCTGACCCCGAGTGATGCCAACTTTGCTAGTGGAAGGAGACCCTGGGGGCGGGGCATTTAAGGCACAGGTGCGGAGGTTGAGAATGCACCAGAACGGATGCGGGCAGGTTGCAAGAAGCCCGGTTGCTGGCCTCCCGAAGGCTCTCTGAGCGGGGTGGCAGGCGGGCGTGCGGGGAGCCCCGTTCCCAACCATCTGTCTCAGCTGCCAGCGCTGACCAGGCGGGTCGGCTCGGGGATGGGATGGCCGGCCCCGGTTGCAGGGCATCGCCACGAGGGCTGCAGCACGGACTGCACACACCGGCGCCAGCACCAACTCCCCCCTCCCCGACTCCCACCCATGGCCACTGTCCGTCCCTGCCTCTGCCCCAAGGTCCAAGTTCAGGGGCAGCAGAAGTTCCTGGGGGCAGTGACCATACTCATTTCACCGGAACGAAGACGTCCTGGGAATGGGAATTACAGTGCTAAAGCCAGGACAGTCCTGGGCAAAGCAGCACCTTTGGTCACCCTAGCAATTGCCCTCTGGTGAGATCTGAGATTTGGGCAGAAGGTTCCCGATTGCCAGATTACCTCCCCTCCTTTCACTACACTGCTGCCGGCGCCTGGAATTCCACTCTGATAGAGTAAAACTTTCTCAAGATGCTCCTCCATGCTGGTGGTCAGGAAAAGGCACCCAGTTTTTCACTCGTATGTTTGGCCCCAATGAAACGTTCGCTAACAAGTATCGGCCTCTGTGTTGGGAA
Organism: Ailurus styani; assembly: GCA_002007465.1. Taxonomy (NCBI): domain Eukaryota; kingdom Metazoa; phylum Chordata; class Mammalia; order Carnivora; family Ailuridae; genus Ailurus; species Ailurus styani. The sequence continues at coordinate 1,357,939 of LNAC01000023.1, read as the reverse complement.
ATGACCCTTCACGCAGAAGGACAGGCGAGGCAGGCACATCTACGCCCCAGCGGCCCCTCTTCTGGGAGTTTCCCTGGAAGAACATTTGCATAAGGTGACAAGGAAAGGGACGCCCCTGGGTGTTGGATCCTGACACGTGCCACACCACGGATGAACCCTGCAATCGAGACGCAAAGTGAAAGTAGCCAGACACGTGAAGACCCAGGTTGCAGGATTCCATCTACGTGAAATACCCTGAATAAGTCAGTCCACAGAGACGGAAAGCAGAGGAGGGGTTGCGGCATGCTAGCGGAGAGAAGGGAATGAGGAGGGACCTCCTAGCAGGTACGGGGTTTTCGGGCGGGGGACGGGGAAGTGATGGAAACGTCTTGGAACCAGACAGAGGTGGTGGGTACACAGCATCATGAATGTACTAAATGCCACTGGATTGTTCACTTTCAAATGGCTAGGGTTTTTTGGTTTAAGATTTATTCATTTGAGAGGAAGAGAGCAGGGGGCAGGCAGAGCAAGAGGGAGAGAGAATCTCAAGCCGACTCCCCGCTGAGCGCGGAGCCCAACACGGAGCTCGATCCCAGGACCCCGAGATCATGACCTGAGCCGAAATCAAGAATCGGACACTTAACCGACGGAGCCACCCAGGCCCCCCTCCTATCCTTCCTCCGCACGGAGGCTAAGCCAATCTGCCCGGCTCCCTCGCCAGGCCCTGGGAGCCCAGGTACCAGGAGATAACCAAAGAGGATCTGACTCCTGTTCATGAGGAATCTACAAGTGAAAGAATACAGTGTCTGGGATTTTCTTAAAATCCTCCGGGGGTGGGGTGGGGGGGAGTGAGGCCAGGGAACACAGAGAAAAGGGAAAAAGTAAATATTGACGACGGGGAGGCCAGGCTCCGTGGAGCTCACTGCGTCATTCTCCCTGTTCAGCGTTGGCTTGAGATTTCCCACATAAGAAGTCCAAACAATGTACCAAAATGCACCAGAACAGGACGCAAAGATGCGTGACAGAAGAACGGAGAGGACAGAAGGATGGAGAAATGGAGTGTAGCAAAGTGTTCAACGAATCAATGCCGTAGTCTGACAACTGTCATGACACAATGTTGGGGGGAAAAGCAGCAAAACAAAGTTTTTTTTTAACCGAGTAAAAATGCATAGCCTTCAGGGGGCCTAGTTGCTTCCAGAACACCTCCAAGGGCTCAGCCCCCGAGGGCACGCACCCTCCACCAGGCCCGGCCCCTAGCCCCATGTCTGGGCCTCGGGGAAATGACGACGCCCGTCCTGGGGTTGTCCAGAGGCCTGGCCTTCACCACTTCAGCGACTCCGGATTCAGGGGAAGGCCTGGTCAACCAGCATTGCCCGGGGGCTGAGGCTCCAGGAGCAAGGGCCCCCTTCTGTTTGCACACGGGCCTCTCAGTCCCACGGTTCGTTCATTCACTGGTCCAGACGTATTTCCTGAGTGCAAGGCCCTGAGCTGGGGGGCGCTCAGGTCCTCAATATAACCAGTCCTCGCCTTTAAGGAACCCTCCAGAGACACACAGTCTGGATCAAGCGCTCAGAGGGAACCAAACCCAGAGCAGCAAAGCCGGCCAACACCAGCCCGGTCAGCCGCGCGCTGACTCCCCACGAGGCCCAGAGGAGGCCAGGGCCTCTGCACAGGAGCGACCGCACATTCTGGAGCCCTGGGTCCCTGCCTGGCCCAGCAGCCCCTTCCCCCTCCTCGGGGAGCCCGTGTGAGCCCCCAGCCCTGAGTGCACAGCTCACTCAGAGGAAGAGCAAGGGCAACAGAGAGAAGGCACGTTATCCGCTCCCCAGGCTGCCACTCAGAGCCTGAATCAGGACGCGTCGGGGTGGACAGGGGGCACCCAGGGTAGAGATCTGGGTCCACACTCCCCAGTTTGGCCACCAACACCGCTGTGTTCTCCGTAAGCAGGGCCTGGGCCTGGGGTCACGCTCAGGCTCTCGGTTCGGCGGCACCACTGGAGCCGTAATGCCTCCCTCCCTCCCCGCCATGGGCGCGTAGGCGGGGAGCCTCAGGCGCAGACAGCATCAACAGCTTGCCCAAGGTCCCCCAGAGCCAGCCCTTGGCCACTAGCTCTATGCAGAGAAGGTCACCAACCAGTTGAAGCCACTTTGCATACGTTATTTCGTTCAAGCCCCTAACTGCCCCCAGGAAAGAAAAATTATCTGCGTTTTACAGAGCAGGAAACCAGACGCTAACACCAGAGACAACTCAGCACTGGGGGTGTGGGGTAGCAGGGCTTCCCCGCCCCCAACAACGCAGAAAGCACCCACAGTGATCCCGGCCTCCTGCCCTTGCGGCAGGTCCCACAAACTTAGTGACTTCTCCAAAGACAAATGTATTCTCTTACAGTTCTGAAGTCAAGAAGTCTCCAACCGAGGTGTGGGTGCGGCCTCCCTCCTCCCGGGGGCTCCAAGGGAGACTCTTTCCGTGCCCCTTCCAGCTTCTAGAAGTTCCCGCATGGCTTGGCGAGCAGGGAGCGCCTGGATCCATTTTCCAAACTCACTCTTCCAGTGTCTGGTGCTGTGTTCACCGCTCCTTCCTGCTCGTTGGAGGACCCCAGGGATTACAATCTGAAGCCATGGGGATAATCCAGGTGTGTGTCCTTATCTCAAGATTCTTAATCACACCAGCCACCTGGCAACACCCTTGTGACCAGGGGCATTAGGCTAGCCACAGGTGCGGGGAATTAGAGACTCCACGGGGACCTCGGCAGATAACATGCCTCGAACTTTTAAGGGCAAACAAATCCCTGGGAAATCTTGTTAAAACGCAGGTTCTAGTTCAAGAGGTCTGGAGTTCCAACAAGCATCCCGCTGATGGTGATACCGGGGTCCAGGGGCCACGCATTCGGAATCTAGAAGGGTCTACAAATGTCTGTGTAAAGGGCCTGGTCATAACCATTTTCAGCTTCACAGGTCCTCTCGTGTCTGTCGAGGCTACTCAGCTCTGCGGTCACAGCCCCCGAGCAGCCACAGACGAGGTGAGAAGGAATGGGCGTGGCCGTGTGCCAATAAAACTTTATTTACAGACACTGAAAAGTGAATTCCGTGTCATTTTCACATGTCATGAAATGTGATTCTTCTCTTGCTTATCTTCAAACTTTTAAAAATGCGAAAACCATTCTTTGTTTATGGTCCGTGCAAAGCCAGATGCCTGGCCAGATCTGACCCATTAACTGTTGTCTGCAGACCCTTGATCTGGAATGTTCGTTCCAGGAGAGCATGGATTTCTGTCTTGTTTGCCTAGCACCTAATCGCTGCTCAAAACATAGCTGATGCCCGAAAGAGCAATCCTCTTGTTTGGTCCCCACAGCTACTTGACCCAGGTGATGGCTTTGGAGAGGAGGGGGAGATGAGAGTCTTTTCTCTGAATTTATCACCAGGAAGAACGGCAGAGAGATGGGGGTGTCCCAGGACACGCAGCTGGCCTCCTGAACGATCCAAAAGCACTCTGGCCCCAGCTGTGGCCTCCCCGGTGGCCAGCACCACGGGACAGCCTGCAGGCTGGCCCCTGCAAAGTTCTGCTCCCGGAAACAGCAGGTCGGGGGTCCGTCACACAGCCAGCCCCTCCTTCAGCCAGGCTGCACGGAAACTCTCGTCCGGGAGTGAAAGGCAGCAGAAAACCCTCTCTTTGTTGGTTAGGACGAGCAAACACCCAGGCACTTCCGGCCTGGGCAACCAGACTGAAGCGGCACCAGGTCAGAGCCTGGTCAACAGATTGCCTTCAGGGGTCAGGCTGGTAGCATCAACGTGGGGAACGGGTGGAGTTGAAACCACAGGCGCCAAACTGCTGCACTGTCATAAGCAGTGACAGCTTCCAGTTGGGTGTCTTTTTAAAGCTCTCTGTTGCCAAGAGAACACATCAGCCCAAAAGCTGCCAGGTGTGTTGCCTCTCAATTTTAGAGAGTGAAATCCCACCCCAGGACCTTTGCCCATGCTGTTTGCTCAGCCTGGAATGTTCTTCCTGCCCTATTAGTGACATCCTTCTTGGACTTAGAGAGCCCTTCCCCCACAGGCACCTTATATGTCCCTTGTCACACTCGCTACCTCACAGTTTTGTGGGTGATAATTTTATCCATGTCTGTCTATTCTCGTAACAGTTTCCTGGGGCCTCTGTATAAAATGACCACAGTCTTGGTGGCCTCAAACAGTGGAAAGTTGTCTCTCACAGTTCTGAAGGCCCAAAGTCCAAGATGAATGTGTCAGCAGGGCTGGTTCCCCCGGGAGGCTCTAGGAGATAATCCATCCCACCACTCTCTCCCAGCTTTTGATGGTTCCCGCCAATTCGTGAGTTTGCGAACACGTCACTCCAAACTTGGCCTCGGTCTCCTTCCCTCTGTTTCTCCTCTGTGTCTGTGACTGTCTCAGATGTCCCACTCTCTTCTGAGAGCACAAGTCATTGGACTTAGGGCCCATCCTAAATCCAGAATGACCTCATCTAGATTTCTTTAATTAATTACATCTGCAAAGATCCTATTTCCAAATAAGGTTGCATTCATAGCTGCCTGGGTTTGGGATGTGAGCACATGTTGTGGGCTACTGTTAAACCCACTGCACCCTCCTATACTGTCAAGTCCATAAGGCCAGAGACCATGTCCACCAGTATATCCCTGGGACCCACCAAAACAGTTGAGCAGCCTCATACACCTTCAGTGATTGGTAGATATTTGTCAGAGGCAGGACCAGCTATGAAATTTGTGGGGCCAGTGAAAATGAGAATTCAGGGCATCTTTTTACAAAAGTAACAGGGATTTCAAGATGGCGACCACAGAGTATTCAGCCAAGCTCAGGGCCCTTTTGAGGGGGGCCCCCGGTGGCACACCCATGAAGTTGGCCCTGACTGAATGAATAATGACAATGAATATCTCGAGTCCCCCTGGAACGACTCGTGAAATCCTCTGCAGCCCAAGGTCCAGGTGTGGATTCCAACCTTCTGTCTATTTTACAGGGGGTGAACCAAAGCCTGAGAAGTCAAGGATGTTCGAGATCAGATGGAATCAAGCTGGACCCACGTCTGCCAACTCCTGATCCCTCTCCCACATCACTGAATCTTTGGCAGGAATGTTCTCTACCCAGCTCTCTTAACCGCCCCAAGCACTGGTCCTCACACAAGCCAAGAATGCTTCAAACCATGTACAATGGGGCCCGTGAAGGACCAGAGGAAAAAAAAAATGTAGGAATGTTGCCCACAGTTAAAATTATTCACAGGCTTGGCCTGAGCATCTGTGTCCATCAGAGCAACGGTGGGTGGGTACTTACCCTGGAACCCTCTGTTCCTCCACAGGTTCCTCTGCAGAAGTGCTGCCTTAGCCCATTTCACAGACGGGAGGCTTGAGAGCAGGGTCAAGTGCCCCAAGGTCACTGCCATTTGCTTCCAGTTCCACCTGATTCTAGAAACGGAGGTCAGCACCTCACCACTTACAACCCCTCGATAGCAATGCCCACACCGGGTCTATATAACCCATGAGGCCCCTTACCCCATCTCTTAGACAAGGAAATGAGGCACAGAGCAGTGACTTGCCCAAGGTCACACAATCGGCAGGCAGCTGATTTAGAATTCAAACCCAAGCAACGAGCTTCCGGGGTCCTTGCTGCTTGCTAACTGCTTGGCGACGCCACTCACTAGGCTCACATGGGGTCACACGCGGGGGCCAAGCAAAGGAGATGCTACTCCCACCTGTAGGAGACACTGATCTAGTCGGTGCAGAGATGGTCCAGAAGTCAGCCTTCCCCACCAGCGCCCCCCTCTAAGGCAAGTCCAAGGCAGGGGTGGGGGCACAGAATGAGGAAGCCACGTGGGCCGTGCGGATGCAGCTGTGAGCTTGGACAAGCCGGGGAGGGCTGACGGCCGGGGGTGGTGGAGGGGGCAGTGAGGGTGATGCTGGCCACCTCTGTCCTGAGGCAGTTGAGATACTGCCTTCCCTTTGAAGTGGCCCCAGCTGCATACATAATGTGGCCTTTTCTGCTAAAGTCTTTCATCAGCTGAGAATTTCTTCTCCTGGAAAGGGGCCAATTTCCCACTTGCAGTCTTGGGGGCCGGATGAGAATGATGTCGCTCAGGAATAGCCCTGCCCCGGATTCCTAGGGCTGCTGTAACACAGCGTCACAGATGGAGTAGTGGCTCATTCTCTCACAACTCGGGAGGGAAGAATTCCTCCTCCTCCGAGCAGCCCCTGGTGATTGCAGCAGCCCTTGGTCTGCCTTGGCTTACAGCAACCTCAGTCCCATCTCCGCCTGTTGTCGGTTGGCACTTCTCCCCGGGAGTGTCTGTGTCCAGATTTTCCTCTTCAGATGAAGACACCAGGCCTCGGACTTGGGGCCCGTTCCCATCCAGCATGAGCTCATCGGAACTGGATTACACCTGCAAAGCCCCTCTTTCTGGGTCATATCCACAGGTTCCAGGTTGACATGAATTTGTAGGGGGACACTATTCAATCCAGTAGAAACCCCCGTCCGGAAGGGGAACCACCTGCTCCATGCCTGGCCGGTGGGTCAGGCGCTGGGCCCCGGCCCCTGCCCTGGCCTCTGCTCTGGTGGGCGAACCAGGGCAGGAGGAAGGAGGAGCAGTTGGTGAAGGTGTGCAGGTGGCCAGGGTGGGAGCTGACGGGAGGGATGGCGCAATGGCGGTTAGCGTTAAAGCCACCCGGCCTCCTGTTCCCCTGTTTGTGCCAACTAGAGGACTTGCCCCCTCCCCACTCTGGGATCATGGCGTTTTGGGAGAGAATACCACTCCTAGCACAGGGTAGCTGGGCCGGCCACAGCAGTCCAGCCCCTTTGACAAAGGAACTGGCTCAGAACTGGATATATGACCAGTCAGCACCAAGGAGACTCAGACTGGGCTTCTGTTGAAACTTACCCTTGGGCAGCTGAGAAGGTGGCAGCCATGTTGCCACTATGAGGATGGAACCTGCATTTGCATGAAACCACCTCAGAGAAAACTAGAGCCAATACATGGGATTCCTTCCTTCCTTTCTTTCTTTTTCTTCCTTCCTTCCTCCCTCCCTCCCTCCCTCTCTTCCTTCCTTCTCTTTTCTCTCTCTCTCTCTCTTTTAAGTAGGCTCCATGCCTGACATGGGACTTGAACTCACAACCCTGACATCAAGGGTTGCATGCTCTACCGACTGAGCCAGCCAGGCACCCCAGTAGATAGGATTCCCAATGCCACAGTTGAGTACTTGGATCCAGCTGTTCCTGAAGCTACATTGAAGTGTGCACGGGAGAAGAGAACAGAAGCACGGTGTGAAAGCATCTTGAACCTCAGTATTGAAATAGAAACTAACGTTTGGTGTGGTTGGGCAACTTTCCCAAGGTTACTGTTCTGAATCTGTAGCAGTCACTGGTCTAGACAAAGTTTGGTCTCTGCTTAACGGGAACAAGATAAGGAACAATTACAGTGTCAAGGGACAAGGCCACTCGGAGCATCTTAGTCCCCAGGCATACCCAGGAAGGTAAGAATCAAGAAGGGGGACTCAAGGCTGGTGCTAGAGAGCAGAGGGGAAGGGTTGGAGTGGGAGTGGGGAGATAGAAAGGACAGACAGGCTGAAGAGAGGGGTGGGGAACAGTCCCCCAAGACTGGGGAGGGGACTGGGGCTTGGCAGAGGCCCCTGAGTGGTTGGGGTAGAAGGCCCTCAAAGCTAGGTACACTCTTTCTGGTCCCCACACTTGGCTCACGAGCCATGGAGCTGCTACCTTGGAGGGCTCCTGGTACTCAGAGTTGGAGCACAGAACAGTCTCAGTGTGGATTCAAGACGAGAAGGCCTTTCCATGCATGGACTCCATATGGTCCTGAGACTCCCTCCCAAATATAAGGAGTGAGGGCAGAAGCCCCAGTACGGAACAGATGGTGGATTGAAACACATTCCATGTGACTGAGAGGAATAAAGGGTTGACATTTCGTCCACGCTACCCAAAGCTTTCACCAGATTCTATCCCAACCCCAACAGCATCTTTTACAGAAATAGAAAAAATAATCGTAAAAATTGTATGGAACCACAACAGACTTCTAAGAGCCAAGGAATCCTGAGAAAGAACAGAGCAGGAAGCATCATGCTTCCTGATTTCAAACTACACTGCAAAGTTATAGGAATCAAAATATATAATCAAAAAATATAATGCAGGCAAAAAAGAGACATGTAGATCAATGGAACACACTCAAGAGCCCAGAAGTAAACCCTCCCATTATAATCAATGAAACTGGACAGGAATACTCAATGGGAACAGGAATGTCTCTTCCATAACCAGTGTGGAGAAAACCAGACATCCACATCCAAGAGAATGAAACTGTCACAGCACTCACAAAAATGAACTCAAAACAGACTGAAGGCTTAAACCTAAGAACAGAAACCATAAAGCTCCTAGAAGAAAACACAGGGAAAACGCTCCTTGATGCTGGTCTTGGCAATGATTTTTAGGACATGACCCCGAAGGCACGAGCAAGAAAAGTAAAAATTACGGAGTGGGAATACATCGGACTGAAAACCTGCAGAGCAGAAGCAGCAATCCACGAAACGAAAAGGCAGACTCTCTGGATGGGAGAAGACACTTGCAAATGATACATCTGATAAGGGGTCAATATCCAAAATATATAAAGAGCTCATACGACTCACTAAAAAACAATCTGAGTTTAAAAATGGGCAGAGGGGCGCCTGGGTGGCTCAGTCGGTTCAGCACCTGCCTTTCACTCAGGTCATGATCCCAGGGTCCTGGGATCGAGCCCCACCTTGGGCTCCCTGCTCAGCGGGGAGCCTGCTTGTCTCCCTCCCTCTGCTGGTCTCCCCACCTCGTGCTCTCTCTCGCTCCCAAATAAATAAATAAATAAATATTAGAAGATAAAGAAGGTACAGGAACTGAAGAGACTTTTCCACAGAAGACAAACAAATGGCCAACACGTACATGAAAAGATGCTCAACATCACCGATTGTCCCGGAAATGCAGATCAAAACCACAATGAGATATCACCTCACACCTGTCAGAATGGCTGTCATCACAGAAGACAAGAGACAACAAGCGTTGGCAAGGGTGCAGAGGAAAGGAAATTCCTGCACGCTGTTGGTGGGAATGTGCACTGGGGCGGCCAGCATGGAAAATAATACGCGGGTTCCTAAAAATATAAAAATGAAGCTACCATAAGATCCAGCAACTTCATCTCTGGATATTTACTCATGGGAAATGAAACAGGATATTGAAGAGATGTTTGCACTCACGTGTTCACTGCAGCGTTATTCACAAGAGCCAAGATAGGGGCATGGTAACCAAAGTGTCTGTCAACAGATGAATGGCTAAAGAAGACGTGGTCTACATCCACACGACAGAATGTTATTCAGCCATGAGAAAAGGAAACCTGCTATTTGCAACAGCATGGATGAATCTCGAGGACAGGATGCTAACTGAAGCAAGCCAGACAGGGAAAGAGAAAGACTTCACGATATCACTCATAGGTAGTCTCTAAAGACAACGAACTCAGAGAAACTGAGTTGAACGGTGGAGACTAGGGGCTGGGGGTGGGGGAGCTGGGGAGATGCCAAAAGTTATGCTTCCAATCACAAGAGGAACAGGTTCTAGGGATGTAATGCACAGCATGGTGATTATAATAGTAACACTGTATTATATACTCAAAAGTTGCTAAGACAGTAGATGTTAAATGCTCTCAACACAAAAACAAAAGGTGACACATGACGTGATGGGGCTCCATGCAGGTGGTCGTGAAGCTATGGGGTAATCATTTTGCAACCCGTAAGTGTATCAAATCAACACACTGTATACCTCAAGCTTCTACCACATTCTATGTCAATTCCATTTCAGTAAAATTGGAGCATTTCTGAACTAAAAAAGTTTTTTTTATAAAGGACTGTGACATTTTAAAAAACGCACGTTAGTGGAGTGAAATTCATTCATCTAACTAATGCTGGCAGATCCCAGCAAGGAGGCTGCTGGCTACTCCCTGCCCAGCCTCTGGACCCTTCCATCTGCCTGTTCTGAGCCAGGAGTCAGCTATTAAACACACACAAAGCACTTAGAACAATCCCTGGCTCACAGCACGGCCACGTAAATGCCCATCTTTATTATCACTGTTATGATTCTGTCTAGCACTTTGCAAGCCTCAGGTGAGAAGTCCTAGTTTTGGTAAAACACCAGCACATCCTCCTGGGACAGACATCTCTTAGAGTCCTGAACATTACACAGAAAAAGGACCCCAAGTTTTCTTCCAAATGTTGAAGGAGAGAATGTAAAGATGCCTTGGTGAATCTCGGAAGTGTCCCCTCACTAACCTCCCTCCTTGGGCCACTGACTGGATGGACACACGGCCTCCCCTTGCCCCACACTCCCTTGCTGTGTGTCACTGCTTTTAGAAGCCACATCGGGTGGCTACCCACTTCCTCCTGCCGCCCCCAAGCTGGTGCTTCCCTTAGAAACCGCTTCGGGCCCTCCAGCTTCACGCGGCCAATGCTGTGCCCCCCCCCCAACGAACAAGGTGAGTCCATCACGTTCTCTCCTCACCAGATTCCCGGACCAGCCCCCAGACAGCCATCTACCTAGATCCCTGCTACCTTCCAGTTGAGGTGGACTCCCATGACAAAACGTAAGAGAGAAGAATATTCAAGCTTCACTGCAAACACATGACCACCAACGACATCGAGAGATGGGCAGGTGCAGGGTGTGGGGTGAGGGAAACCTGGCTAAGAAAAGGAAACCGTCCCCAGTGAATCCTGGTATGCATGGGGTCCCCCCGCAAGGGACACACTTTGACCAATGACTTTTGTACATGCAGCTAATTTAGCTCTGGGGGTTCCAGACCACCCCGTGAGGTCTGAAAAGGGGAAGCTAAGAAGTTGCCACCAGCTAAGCCGGATGCCAGGGTCACGGGAACCCAAGGTAATGTTGCCTACAGACGACATAAGAGACCCATTGTTGGCCAACAGCCAACTCGCTACGTCTTTCGAGCATAAACCAATTCCTAATAGAGAATATGATGGCGGAGCGTGGTGTAAAGAAAAACAATCACCCAAGTATCAGTCTGCAACTCAGTCACTAAGCCAAAGAACAATTAATTACTCATCGGGACGACTCAAGCGAGATACATCTCCAGCTCCCGACTGCTTAATAAATGCTCCTGCTCTTTATCAGAGTGAAAGCATTAATTTCCTCCTGAACACTCCTCTCCCGCCCAAATCCCCCCTATGCACATGCGTGTGTGCGTGCACACGCGTGCACACATGCCCCCCGTCTCCTGCCCCCCCCACTCATTCACACACAGTGCTTTCTGCCCAGCCTGCTCTGCCTTCCAAGAAGAGAGGGTGTTAAAACACTCCATGCATCAATTTGTTGTGACAACTTTCTAAACTCAGAGTGCTTGGCTTCTGCATGCTTAAGCTCCCCGGTCCACGCTGGACTTCTCAAATTTGGTGCACACGGAGACCTCAGGGACAAGTCTGCTCATACAGTGCTCTCGTTGGTAGAGTTCCTCTGCATTTGACAGCAAGAACATGGTAAGCTTTTGCAATCTCATGCTCCAAACGTATTTAAGTCAATTTTTTAAATTTAAGAAAGCGTGTGAACACGGCATTAAATACAAATGGTACCCCACATATGCACCCATCACTCCCCTCCGAGTGATTTGAAAGAGATCAGTGCTTTTATGAAATTCAAAGGACTGGTAAAGAAGATTTTTAATAATACAGCTGAGCTTTCTGTGAATATTTTATTAAGTTCTTGTAGATCCTGGTTCACTAATAAAAATAACGAGGAAGAATACTGGCATATTTTATCTTCCATTATTATTGAAGGAGATTAAGAAAAAGTCTCAGGATTTGTCCCTTCTCTCTCTCTCTCTCTCTCTCTCTCTCTCTCTCTCTCTCTCATTTGTTTTCATTGAAAGGCCTTGGTCATTGTCAACCCATTTTGAAAAATTGAGATTTCATTTTATGTGAAATAATTTGGGAGTGCACCTTTTTCCACAGTGAAAAAAAAATCCTTACATCCTGGGGCTTATAATTCAAGGGGTGGGGGTTACTCAATTCTTGCCCTAGTTAGGGCACATTACCATGGGACCCCGGGGGGGGGCACTCTCTAGATTTTTCTCCCAGTTACGGGCACTGTAAGGACTTTAGGTCTCTCTAGACAGGCGAGAGGAAAGGTTCCCTAAAGCCCAGAGGAAAACCAGGAAGGAATATGATGCTCATTCACTTAAAAACCACCTCATGTCCCATAAACCTGACCTCCACTCCTCTTGGGGAGAGAAAATTGGGTTGAACTAGTGCAATTTTTTTTTTAATCAGGAACTCTATAAATGCTCCAAATCCTGGGCTATGCCCCAGCCACAGCAGTGCAGAAAGATGGGAGACTAGAAAGCTCTCTAAAGGGGTTCACACTGTAGAAAGGGGGGAACTGGATTATGCCCCTTTCCCTCTAAAGTCTTAGCATTTTGTGAGCCCACCGGCTGGCTTGGGGACCTTTGGTTTTGCAGCAGTAGTCATGCTACTGGCTGGATTTGGTGGAACTGGTTGGGGGTCTGGACTGTGAGGGGGAGAGGGAGCCAGGGAAAATCACGTAATAGACCCAACCCAACTGCATCTCCTGGAAGACTTTGGTGAGAAGCCTGGGAGGGAGAGTCTAGATGGTGGCCCCTCACTGATCATGTCTCCTTCAGCACCTCCTCGGTGCTGGCCAACTGCAGGTGAGCACTTTATAGACTTACACCTCATTTCATCCTCACTACAGTCCTGTGAGGTTAGGCACAGGTGGCAGTGACTGCTGACTCTTCCAACTCCATCTCCCATTCCTTCTTACTCCTGGAACCCTGGGAACACATCCACTCGGGAAACTGTATGAGTTGGCCATTGCCGCACAACAAATAAGCCCAAAACTTAGCAGCGAAAGCAACAAACATTTGTTTCTGTGGGTCAATTCTGTGGGCTTTCTAGACCAGGCATCTCAAGAAGTTGTAGTTAAGGCGTCCACCAGGGCTGTAGTCATCTGAAGGTCCAACTGGGAGGATGCTCTTTCAAGCTCATGCATGAGATTGCCGGATTGAAGGCCTCTGGTCCTTGCTAGCTGTTGGCCAGAGGTGTCAGCTCCTGCCATGTGGGCCTCTCCACAGGACAGCTCACATGTCAGTTGGATTTCCTCAGAGCAAGAGAGGGCATCCAAGGCAGAAGCCACCATCTTTTTGTAACCTAATCTCAGAAGTGACCTCCCATCACTTTGGTTAGAGTCTATTGACTAGAAGGAAGTTACAAGGTCTAGCTCACACTCCAGGGAAGAGGATCATACAAGGGAGTGAACGCCAGGAGGCAGGGATGATTTGGGCCATTTTTATTTATATTTTTATTTAGTTAGTTAGTTAGTAGGCTCCACACCCACTGTGGGGCCCAACATGGGGATAGAACCCACCACCCTGAGATGAAGACCTGAGCTGAGATCGGGAGTCTGACACTTAACCAACTGAGCCACCCAGGAGATCAGTAAGTGGAAGTTTTATGGTGGACTTCTGGGATGGCTTCTAAAAAGGTGATTCAGGATGCATTTCCTCTTTCTTGCAGACTGGAATGTAATGGCTGGAGCTCTGGCAGCCACTTTGGACCATGAGTTGACCTTTGGAATGGAAGCTAGCACAGAGGGACTGAAGGAGCCAAGGCCCATGATTTCACAGACCCATCCTACAAACCTTGACTGACTGCCTTGGAGGTTTGTTTGTTTGTTTTTTGTATATATCCTCTTTTTTAAGTAGGCTCCATGCCCAACGTGGGGCTTGAATCCACAACCCCAGGATCAAGAGTCATCGGCTCTACAAACTAAGCCAGCCAGGTGCCCCATATCCTTATTTTTAATTTTTAAAAATCTGATTTGAGTTAAAATATGCATAACATAAAATTTCCCATCTTAGCTATTTTTAAGTGCAGTGGTATTAAGTATGTTCACGCTGTCGAGCAACCATCACTACCATCCATCCCCAGGACTCTTCTCATCATATAAATCTGAACCTCTGTACCCACTGCACACTAACTCCCTATTTACCCTCTCCCCAGCCCATGGCAACCCGCATCCTCGAATATCTTTTCCATGAGTGTTTTAAGCCACTGTATTCAGACCTCTGTTGCTCACAACTGAACCAGTCTTCAACACTACAGTATTATAATCTCCATTGTACAGAGCAGAAAACTGAGGTTCATAAGCACATAGAACTTATACAAGGCCCAAAGCAAGTAACTAGTGGAGGCTGGGCTTGACTTCTAATTTGTTTCATGACAAAACATATCCTTCTTCCAGTGCTTCTAGAGTGGGATCGGTGGAGGGAAATCATTTGAAGTTCCTGTCCCATCTTCTAGACAGTTTTCACCACGTGAAGGCAAATGGAAGACAGGAGTGGTATGTGATCGCAGCCCGGCCAAATGGTCCCTTTGCTAGGCGGTGAGCAGAGATAGCTGGTTTTATTCATTGAGTCTCCTGTCTCTCCTGTGGGGATACTCAGCAAGGAACACCATGGACCGGGTTTGGTTGGTGTTTTGGGATATGTTCCCAATTTCAGCAAAAGCAATAGAGCAGGTTGGAAAGAGCAAGAAGTCTGACCAACAGAGGGTCCATGTTTGCAGCCAGTGGCCCCGTGCAATAACGCCCTTCAGTGCAGGGACAGACAGACTCAAACACCCCGAGGCACAAGGCCATGTCTTCTGGGGAAAATTCTAATCAGACCCGTATGAGCGCCTGAGGGAAGGCTCCAGCTGACACGGGGCATGCCTGAAGCTGGGAATTCCATTTTAAACCCCAGGACCTGCCAGACAAAGCAGCCTTCCATCAACTCAACACCTCCATGGCCTTTCTTGGGTAAGAACTTTCTCCTCCTTTGATTTGCTCTCTCAGGACACTCCTCCCATTAACGAACCTTCCTGGATGGATGGAGAAGGAGGACTTCCCATCAGTCAATAAGCCATAGGTCGATGAGAGCTGCTCCAGAGACTGAAAAGCCTTGACTTTCTCAAGCTAAGCTGCACCTGTCTTAGTCTTTGCATTGGTCCTTGGTGAGTCTGCACACTGGAAGGCTATTTTCATGGACTGCAGGGTCCTTCCTGTGCCGAAATATTCCCTATCCTGGTCAGGGCTTTCAAGGCGGCAAGGGACAGACGCGTCACTCAAACTGAGACAAGTGAGAAGGGGGAGGGAGGTGGCTTAGCAACTGGATGGGACGGGGTAGATCCAGCATCAGGATCCAGGACCCCTGTGCCGCCGTCTATATTCACTCTCCAACCAGGTTGTCCTTCTTCACTATTGTAAATGGGTTCTCCCTGGATGCAGCCAAACAGTTGCAGCCAGCTCTGATCACTCTTCCAGCGCAGGGCCCCAAACAGACGCCACTTCCCAGGGAGTGACTGGCTCGTCTCCGGGCAGGGGGGCAGTCTGCCTGGCCGGACGGGGGACCTGTGCCCACCCCCTGTGCCCTGCTAGGAGGGAGGGCAGCTGTGAAAGGTGGGTCCTACTAGAAGTACAGGACAGCTCAAGGAAATGGGGTGCTTCCAGAAAAAAAAAAAAGCAACCCGTTTCTGCATCAGTCCAACATTGCCGATCTGGGGAGGAAAGTCTGCGGATGCTTGCAAAACCAAGTGCCCTTCCCAACTCAGCCGGCTGCAGAAGGATCTCTCAACATGCTGCCTCTCCGGAACCAGGCCGGGGGCTCACTCCTCCTCGCCCCCCTCTACCCTGGCTTCCTGACAGCTGGTCTGCCCTTCTCCTCCTACCTGCCTTTGTTTGCATGGGGAATCTTTTTTTTTTTTTTTAAGGATTTTATTTATTTATCTGAGGGAGGGGGAGAGCACGAACAGGGGCAGGGGCAGAGGGAGAAGCAGGCTTCCCGCTGAGCAGGGAGCCCAACACGGGACTCGATCCCAGGACCCTGGGATCGTGACCTGAGCCGAAGGCAGATGCTTAACCGACTGAGCCACCTGGGCACCTCTGTCTGCATGGGGGTCTTAACCACCAGCTATGCAGCATTCTCCCTGCAGGCTGCCCCAACTAAGGGTGGGCTTTGTCTGTTGGCAGAGAGGGAACCCCCCGTCCGGTCCCCACCTAAGCCTTCCAACAGCTGCCCTTGTGCCCTCTGAAGATAGAAGAGCTGCCTGTAAGCTGGGCTGCTAATTCCAGATGACATTCAACCTTTCCACTCCTACCACCAACTCCTAACACAAAGCCACAGAGGCGCATCCACAGCTCCTGGGCATAAGGAGAAAAGGGAGGGAAGTGGAGACCCACCCATCTCCTGTGGGCAGAAGGGGTAAGCAGGTCTGATTTGCCTGATGGATCCCGGTTCTAGCCGAGGAGACACGGGGTCTACACTCATTTAGGGTTTTCTCCCCCCATACCGCTTGGGCCGTAAAGTGCCCCTTTCCGAGGAGCCCGACTCCACCGTGACCCTGCCTGCCTGTGTCTGCTCGCAGCCACCTCAGCTGGTCGGGAGTCCGGGCCAGGACAATGTCGAGGAGCACGCAGACGGTGCTCAGGCTTGGCTCCACTGCGGCGGCGGGCAGCTGACCAACCTTGATGGCGGTCACTGCCACCCCCTCGCTCTCCTGAGACAGTGGCCTCTGCGCCGGAGAGAGGAGCTAGAGGAGCATGGAACAGGGAGGCGGCGGCAGCAGGCTTCCAGAGTCAGGATGGACCTCGGGAGTCTATCCTGCCTCATCTCCTTCTTCCGTGATCAGATCCTAACCCCGTTAGGCTGTAGGCTGGTGCTTTAAAGGAGGGTCTTCAGGCCGCCTCGCTGAGCGGTCTTGCCTTTGATCGCTGCCAAGGTCGGCCTTTTCCGTCCAGCCACGCTCCCTCTGGCTGCACGTTCTACCCTATTTTCTTAGCCTTGTCACCTCCGGGGAGGCAAGGCCGAGAATGAACACAGCGCAGGGGAGCTGGTCCTGCAGGCCCAGGGATGGACGGCAGCCCCATTCGGTTTCCAGGCGCTGACCTGCAACCTCCCCCTGACTCTAGTCCCCCTCCTCTGCGGAGGGGCATGTCCTTCCCAAACCGAGCCATTTCTCGGCGCATGGGTCTATTTTCTGTAGGGCTGGCTGCCCCGTGCCAAGGCTTCTTACCGCAAATAGAACCTTGGGAAGGGCTCGCTGGTTTCCTCTAGGCTTTCAGACACCTCTTCACATTTCAGCTGGCTTCCCTCCCGTGGCCCCAAGAAGGACTATTTGGCGTCTCTGTTTTGCTGTGCCTGCAGGCACCTCTTGAGGCTCTCCACCGGGATGCCTCCGGGGCCGCCTGGCTCCTCCGCTCCGGGCACTCCCCGGAAGCTGGGAGGAAGCAGCCAGAGCGGCAGCGTGGGTCCCAAGCTGTGGGCTCGCCCCTCAGTCACACGGTGAAGGACAAAGCACTGGGGCCTCCACTCGGTGTCCCTGTCCCCTCGGATTCCCGCCCTCCCAAGTGCCTCTGGCTGCCACCTGTCCTTGGAGATAGGCCTGGAGAGCTCGTTGCACGAAGTCTCATAGAACTCAAGTGATCTACCACCGGGACACCTACCAGGGGATGTCTGCCGTTCAGACACTCTAGAAGCCATCCGTCCTCAGGAGCCAAAGCCAAACAGGTAGTGGGGAATAAAAGATCACCTCGCTAACCTGCCAGGGACCGACAGCCAGGCCAGAGCGACGGGTACCCCACACCGGCTTTGGTGTGTCAAAGCACGAGGCTAACCAGAAGCAGGGGAAAGCCAGTTCTTGAGACACTATAGAGCTACAGAAGATTCCAGAACAATCACAAACCCAATCATCGGAAAGACTCCACCTTATGGAAGTATCTCAACTCCGTCTCTCACGCCCTGGTACCATGGAGGGCTCAGTCTCTGCTCACAGACTGGGGTTCTGCCACTGACCAGCCGTGTGACCTTCGGCTGATTCTAAAGTGCTTAAAGCCTTCCTTTTCCCCTCCCAAGGGAACAAAAGGAACAATAATGATAATACTAAATAATAATGCACCTGGCACATAATAAACCTCTAAGTACTGATAACAAGCGCCTACAAGAGCTAGACCCTTAACGTGAGTAACATTTTCCACACGGTTCTAATTACGCACCTCAAGATGCAAACCAGCTAAGAGATGATGACTTCTAACGCAAACAAGAGATGGAAGTGACCCTGCCCTTGGATAAGCTCCCAGCCCCCACCGACTTGGTTTATAAAGTGTGTGCATTTCCCTTGCAGTTGATGCAGCTTTCCCAAGACCAGTGGCTCCCAGACCCGGCAGGCACCAGAAATAGCCAAAGGGCTTGTCTCCAGACAGCTGCGCCCCGCCCCTGGAGTTTGTGACTCAGTAGACGGGGGTGAGGTCCAAGAATTTGCATTTCTAACAAGTTCTCAGGTGATGCGGATGCCGCTGGGAACCCGGAGCTTCAAAGACCAGGGCGTGTCTTCCAGCTCTGGGCACCCCCAGGGCTTCGTAAAGCGAAATGATTGGCTGGCTCTCTAGGCAGGTGGGCGTTTGGACACCGCTGCTCCAAACGTGGAGGCCTTTGGTAGGATCCCCAAATGGAAGTTGCTTTGGCCATACGTATGCAGAGCCTTTATGATCCTTCTGCTCCCTGCTGCTGTAATCCCTCTTCTGGGAAGCTGTCCCTTAAGAAGTTGTCTAAGATATGGACAAAGCCTTATGATCACCTGTGACTTTGAGGAAGAGGAGGAGGTGACAGGTCTGTGTAGAACTCTGTACTCCTGGAGCTGGGGATGGACAGACGAGGGGTGAAAAGTGGGGGTCATCTGCCCGCACCCCAGTGCACTGACTCTGGGCACATACAGGCAATGCGTGGATGAGACGGGCACCCCAAGTCCCTCGGCACGTGTATGGCTGTCATTTCTTGAGCCTCCTTCCACGTGAGGCCCTTCATATGCACAGACGGCAGTGTCAAGACTCGGCTAAGCGCACGGGCAGTGAGGTCAGACATCCTGGGGTTTGAATTCCAGCTCTGCCACTCCAGGGCAAGTTACCCAACTGGCCTGGACCTCAGTTTCATCTTCAGGTGAGCATAAGAAACCTACCCACACATCAAAACATCACAAAGCCCTTAGGAAAGATAACATTCTCATATACAAGTCCCATTACTATTACAGAAAACCAGACTGGGGTAGGAAGAAAATTTACTTTCAAAAAGCCAGAACTGAATACTCAAGGAGGAGCTGACTTTGAAATGGAAAGTTCTGGAGAGCAGGGGTTATGTTTCCAAGGAGGAGACTCTCGGTTTTTCCCACGTAAGAGAATGAGGGCAGCCGGACGGGCCAAGACCTGTCATCTGGGAAGGGGTGTTCGGGGTCCAGCCTGACCCACGGGAGACTGAAACTGAGCTGCCATCCTGGTCCTGGTGGTACGCTTAGGTCTGGGCAGTCCCCGAGCGCAGACGCTGAGCCCCGCAGCAGGCTGCCTCGCCTGTGTGGTTTCTCAAGCTGGGGTGCCCACGGAAAGGCTTCCAAGTCTAAGTGGGAGGGAGCGGATGTTCAAGGGGAGACAGTGCAGGCTCTCAGGCTCCATGAGGTGGGGTGTGGCTGATTCCCACCCCGCCCCCGAGCAGGTGCAGCTGGACCATGCAGAATGCTGGGGGTGGTAAAACCAAAACACCCCCAAGGAACCTCCATTTCCCCCCAGAGATGCAGCCTTTGAACTCGGACACAGCCTAAGCTCCAGGACCATGGTCATGTGTCAAGGTGACTTGGAGGCACAGCGCCCCATTCCACAAATGGAGGACTGGCTGCCGGGTCTGATCAGCCCCTCCTGAGTGCTGGAACGGTTCTGGGTTCCCAGATTCCGGGGGTTGAGAATAAGAGGCCGGCCCATGGGGTTCCCCTGTGTGCCTGAGTGACACACACAGGCCAGCTTCTCTGGCTCCAAGTTTTCTGGTCTAGCATTTATTTCCCCGTGTTCTCACTTAAAAGAAACAGGCACGGAGGAGGTTTGATTTCCTTTCTTCTGAAACATAAAGCCCCCCCCCCAAAAAAAAAAGAAAAAAAGGAGGGTATTTCTTTTAAATCATCCCTTCTTTTTTGTCAGGACTGTCTTATCTAAATCATTTCCATCTTAAACGCCCCTCTCAGCTTTCGGGAATGTTCTCAGTAGGCATAGCCACACCAACCAGATCACTGATGAGCCGAAAGCAAAGGGGCCATGAGGCAAGCACCAGAAGACAGACTGAACTGCTCTCATCAGGGACCAGATGACTCGGGAGGACAGGGTGGCTTGCAGCCCCGGGGAAACACGACCTGGCCTCCACGTATCCTATTTCCCCCTCCTTGACAAAATCAGACGCATCGATTTACCCCATGAATCATTGGGGGAAAAAAAGATTTCAGTTGAAGTCATGAAACTTAAGTCGTGAGATTAAAAAAAAAAATCACCCGAAAAGATGGCACTATTTTTAACACTCACTAGTTTCCCGGGTCAGAAGAGAGTGGCCCGGCCTCAGCAGGAACCAAGGGAAGGGCTGCAAGATGTCCAAGTGGGAAGGGCACACGCAGAAAGGATGAGCCCGTCTGCACTGCTGTTCAGCCAGAGTTAAGAGCTCCCTTTAAAGGACCCACACGGGGAAGCCTGGTGGCTCAGTCAGTTAAGCATCTGGCATCTGCTCAGGTCATGATCTTGGGGTCCTGGGATCGAGCCCCATGTCGGGCTCAGTGGAGAGGCTGCTTGAGGATTCTCTCGCCCCCCCAGCCCCTCCCCCACTCTCCCTAAAATAAATAAGTCTTTAACAAAAAAATAAAAGCACACACCCTAAGACCCACCCTTGCTATTAGGTCAACAGATTTTTGCACAAGTCACCAGAGCAATCCAACTGGAAAGGTCTTCACAAATGGTGCTGGAGTAACTGGATAGCCACGTAGAATAAAGGGACTTCAACTTCCGCCTCACGGCACACAAGCAAAAATTAATTCAACATGGATCGAAGACTGACTCATGAACCTCGGAACTCTAAAGCTTCTACACAAAACACAAAAGGCTATCTTTACAACATGGGGGCTTCTTAGAAAGGACAGAAATACGGCACGGCATCCCTATAGACGGGTCCCAAGAAGGAAGGGAAAAAATGTACAAGACAGACTTTGTTAACTAAAATTCACTGGACGCCTGGGTGGCTCAGTCCGTTAAGGGTCTGCTTTTGGCTCAGGTCATGATCCCAGGGCCCTGGGATCGAGCCCCCCGTCGGGCTCTTTGCTCAGGGGGGAGCCTGCTTCTCCCTCTGCCGGCTGCTCCCTCTGCTTGTGCTCTCTGACAAATACACAAAATCTTAAAAAAAAAGAAAAGAAAGAACATTAAAATTCTGCCCCACGAAAAATGCTGTTAAGAAAATAAACAAGTTTCTAGAAGAGTGGATCCTGAATGTTTTCTCAACACCAAAAAAAAAAAAAAAGTGTGATGTGATGATCCTGTTGGCTATCACTATGGTGGTTATTTTGTTACAGCGTATGAGTGTATCAGGTAAACACACTGTACATGTTAAACTTACAGAATGTCATATGGCAACTGTATCTCAGTGAAGGCTGGAAGAAAAAAAGAAGTCAGAGTGGGACTAAACGTTTGCAAAGTAATTATCAGACAAAGGTGTCTGAATATATAATGAGCATCTACAACTTAGTAAGAGAGACACAACCCGATAAATTACAGGCAAGAGAACTGAATAGGTAATTCACAGAGGAACATGTGCAAATGGCCAAGAGGGACATCATCATCCATCATCCATCGCCACGGAAACGCAAAGGGAAACAGCAGTGAGATACATTATATACCCACCAGGATGGCTAAAGACCGACGACACCAAATGTTGCCAAGGACGGGAGCTACTGGAACTCTCCTACGTTGTTGGCGAGAGTGGAAATGATATGACCGCTTTGGAAACAGACCTGGGAATTTCTAGAACATCCCCAGCAGGTTTATTCACCATAGCCCCAAACTGGGAACAGCCCCAGTGTCCACCAGTTGGGAGAATAGATAAACAGACTGTGGTTTACACACACTGGGACACCCAATAAAGAGAACTTCTGACACACACACACACACACCAGTGTGAGTCTCAAGAACATGCAGGCTGGTGGCTGGCTCTGGGGGGTGGCAGTGTGGTTGGGGTTGACGGCAAAGAGGCAGAAGAGAATATTCTGGGGGTGATGGTTTTGTTCTGTATCTTGATAGTTCAGTTTGCATTTGTCAGAACTTCTTAATTGGTATACTTGAGATTCAAGCATTTCACTATAAATTCTATCACCATGGACCGTCATCAATAAATAAATACTAAACTCTGGCTAATGGCACACATGCTTAAGTACGTAAGGGAGTGCAACCGTGTTTACGACTTCCTTGAAATACATCACAAGCTAGGCTGCATTGATGGATGGAGGGATGGCTGAGTATGTAATAATACAAATATAGCAAAATGAGGGCTATGCAATCGGTGGGGCTGGTAAATGGGTGTTCACTGTTCAGGGAACAATTCTTAAAACTCTGCATGTTTGAAATTTTTTACAATAAAATGCTGTAGGGGAGGGGTTGGTGAATACAAAGTGATAAGAAAGGACAGAGCACAGCACTCAGTCTCCACCCCAGGTGTGAAATCAGAGGACCACAGAACAATTTGCAGGGAAACAAGAGGTCCCCACTTTCACGCCTGCCTCCAGGTTTCTCAGTGAGTAAAGAACTTGGAGTCACAGCCCCATCCTTAACATAAGCCCCTAGGCCTCCGTATCAAAAAGCCAAAACCCACCCCCAAAGAAACATCAAGAAAGCCTGTGTGTATGTGTGGTGCGGGTTGACGGCCAACCCATTTAAACCGTTTTAAGTCATTTGATCAAGCTGGGAAGAAAATAGGGGTATGGACGAGAATGAGGGGTCTCCCAGGTAATTAATTCTAAGCCCAATCCCACGTGACTATGCCTGTATCTGCTCCAGGTGATGGAAGATACAAACGGGGTTTCAGATCAAGAGTGTAATCTTTGGGCGCCTGGGTGGCTCAGTGGGTTAAGCCTCTGTCTTCCACTCAGGTCATGATCTTAGGATCCTAGGATGGAGACCCGCATCAGGCTCTCTGCTCAGCAGGGAGCCTGCTTCCCCCTCTCTCTCTGCCTGCTGCTCTGCCTACTTGTGATCTCTCTCTGTGTCAAATAATAAATCAATCTTTAAAACAATCCAACACCCTCATTTTAAAGAAAAAGCATAATCTTCAACTATAACTGCAATTTACTGGGCGCTTATGTATGCTGGGCATTTCATGTGATCTCATTTAGTCCTGGCAACCACACTATGGAGCAGGTTTATTGTCCTGGTTTCCTGATTGAAGAAATGGAAGCCCAGAGAGGATACACAATGTGTCTGAGAACCCCCAGCTGGAGCTGGGATGCCAAGAAGCCTCCTTTCCAGAAAACCCTCTTGCCCCCTGAGCCCCTCCCTGGACCAGGAGACACAGGGGTGCAACCTGTATGTGCCTATGAAGCTTTCCGACCAGGGAGAATTGGGCTCTGGGGGACAAGGTGGAATTTCATTCCCTAGGGCAAGACGCCCCACTCCTCTCCCCCGCCCCCCCCACAGCCCTGCACCTTGCAGAAGGTGGTGGACCACCAGAGGCTCTGCATCGCCACCCAGGGTGCGCTCGGCAAGCCCCGTGCACGCCCATCACGCCTGCACTGGGCTTTCCCTCTTGTTCGAGGTGTTAGGGTGTTGGGCACCACCTGTTTCTACCGTGCACTGTAACCCTTGGCCTGTCTCCGCCTCCCTGAGCACCACCCCCGCAAGAGCCGTGAGCAGGGACAGCTCAGGAAGGGGTGGGAGCCCGTGCCCAAACGGTTTGGCTTTGTAACTCTGCCACAGACTGGCAGGCCAGGGGGAGGAGGGGAGGTGTTCAGAGGCTTGTAACTGGGAAAGGGGAGTGTCTCACTCATCTGAATTCCCGTGCCACCACGGATTCCAAAGGGCTCCGTTCTACCCACCAGGACAGAGATGCGGACCCTCCTCCGACATGGCCATCTCCCACGGGGCTCAACTCCAGCTCTGAGCAGCTGACTCACTCATGAAGGTATAGGGGTCAGAGGTTAAAAAAAAAAGAAGAAAGATTCGTGAACATCAGGCTTCATGACTTACCAGAGCTTTTTAGGGGTGATTTTTCGAGAGAAACATATCCATGTAAAGATCAAATTCGTCATTCATTTACAAAAAAAAAGAAAAAGAAAAAGAAAAAAAAAACCAGAATCCTATGAAAATTCCTTTAATTTTCATCTTTTGGAAATACATGTTTCATTTTTTACTTCCATGATACAAAAAATGTTTAATATCTAACAATGATCTCTATGAAGCAGACCTACTGACGTAGATCCGTGAAATTCTGTTGCTGTTGGGATCGGTGTCAACAGAGGAAGGGCTGGTACACGTCTTTTGTGGTCTCACGCACACGCACGCACATGGGCCACCTCACCCCCAGACACACAGATGGACAGACAGGGGACGAGCAGGCTGAGACGCGGGGAAGGGAGCACAGCGCTACACGTAAAAACAGAAGGGAACTTCTCGTACTCGTACAGTCCGCTGTGAGAAACTCACATCTTGGGGAAGAGGACTCAAAATAAATACGGCCCGAAGGCCAAGGCAGAGGTGAAGCTCCCCGACGGGTGGACAGGGGGAGACCGCTTCCTTCTGGAAACACTGGCTTGAGTGCTCCGTATTTTCTGGCAGCAGCGGCAGGAAGCGGGCAGACGCGAGCGGGCTCTCCGTCCACCGGGAGACGAGCCGCGGGCCTCGGAGGCCCCCGGATCTGAAGAGAACCCCTTGGAGCAGGACAGACTTCAACCCCAAACTCACGATCACAGCGCCCGAGAACGGCAGCGGTTTGCTGGGTTCAGAGCCGACGCTCCCCGCCAGGTGGATTCTGAAACACGCGGAAATTCACGGCGGGAGGGGCTTCACGCGAGCGACGAAGATCAACGGGTGAGTGTGCACATTCACGACAGCCTACGACCGTGCTGAGTGGCAGCAGACAGTTTACATTAAAAGGGAAGAAAAGAGACACAGCCACAAAAATAAAAACTGGGTTTGTTGTTTTTGTTTTGTTTCCCCCAGGACACATACTTGGTTTCCGAGCCCTCCCACACCACATTTTATGAAATGAAATACAGTATGGCTTCCAAATGTGCTGGCTGGTTCCGCCGCAGCCTCAGCACCAGCGGTGTGTTCCCCTTGGCCTCCGTTACCACGTGTCGGGGACTTCGAAGAGCTTGGCAGGGCCGTCGGGGATGCCTCCTGGGGGCGGGGGGTGGACAAGACAAAACGCAGTGAACAAGGAGACGACGGCACCCGGGGGACCGAGCAACCAGCGCAGAGCAGACCCCACAGAAACGTCCCCCGCAGGGTCAGTGACGTGCCTCCCTGCTCGGACGCTGTGTTTACTTCCCAGGGGTTAAAATGTGGATGTGCACGTCTCTCTCAGGGGGCACACCTGTATTCTTTGCGAGCCACTGCACTGAGCACCCAGTTCATTTTGCCTTTTTTTTTTTTTTTAATTAAGAAAGCTCTATGCCCAACGTGGGGCTTGAACTCATAACCCCAAGATCGAGTCACATGGTCCACCGACTGAGAGAGCCAGGTGTCCCTCAGTTCATTTAATCCTCATAAAAGCCCAGTGCGGTTTGGGGCCCTTGGGGGGATACAGTCGGTTAAGCGTCCAACTCTTGGTTTCTGCTCAACTCGTAATCTCAGGGTTGTGAGATCGAGCCCCACATCAGGCTCCACGCTCAGCACAGAGTCCGCCTTGGATTCTCTCTCCCTTTTCCCTGTCCCTCCTCCTTGTGTGCGCACTCTCTCTCAAATTAATCAATTAATTAAAAGAAAAAACCCAGTGTAGTGATATTGATATCCATATTTTACAGATGCAAGAAGAGGCTCAGAGAGGCCGGGTAAGGTGACACAGCCGGGCTGTGGGGGCTGAGGGGGAACGGGATCCCTCCACGGCATCCAGAGCCGCATCGCATCCTGGGGCACCAGGTTTCTCTGTGCTGGGTGCTCTGTACCAGCGCCCAGAACTGAAACCCAAGGGGCTGGCGGCTTGTTTAGAGAAGCTGACGGGTGGGGGGTTCAGAGACCCCCCAAAGGGGCCCAAGTAGAAGCGTGCAGCCGTTTCAGAGTTCAGCAACACTGGCTAAGTGTTGACAGCCTCTTCAGTTACAAACAGTTTGACCCAGAAGCTGGAAGCCCTTGTGCTCGGTTCACACCGCTCCCCATAACGGCAGCGACACAGTCGGGTCAGGGCCTGGACCAGCCGTGTCCGGAGCTGAGCAAAGGGGAACGAAGTCGGGGAAGGGCGTGGCCACGATGGAAAGCGGGACAGCCCGGGTGCTCCGGCACGGGGGGCGGCGTGCATCACTTAAGCAGGGCTGGCAGGGAAAACGGGCAAAGCGAACCCCAGCTGCTCACACTCCGAGATTCCAAAAGGGGAGAGGGCTTGGCTGCTGCCTAAAATGGTAACTTTTAAAACTGGAGGAGGTGCAAGGTCCTGCAAAGTAGGGAATCACTCAGCTCAGAAAGGCCACCTCAGTGGCAGGAATGTCTAAAGATAACTGGGTCTGAACACACGAAATAAGTCAGCCGACACGACAGTTCCCACGGGTGATCGCTGGCTGAGATGAAGTCCAGACGGAGAGCCCGAGAAGACTGGAAGAGGGATGCTTGGGAGGCTTCTGCCCTGGGTCCCGTCGCCGAGCTGGCGCTCCCAGCAAAGGCCGTGAGACCACGCCCGAGAAGGGAAGAGGGACACAAGACGCTCCACGTGACAGACTCCCAGGATCCAGGCAGGTTGTTAAAGAACAAGACACGCAGACACTTGCCTCCGCAGAGCAAGTAAATCCTGCAGATGTGCCGTGAAGAGACATCACAGGCCTGACCTTCTCAATCACACATATTCATTCGATACAATCCACATATCGGAGAAACATCGCAGCAGCCAATTAGCCGTTTTACAGGTTTTTTTTTAAAGACTATTTTTTATTTATTTGAGAGGAAGAGAGAGAGGGCATGAGTGGAGAGGGTTAGGGGCAGAGGGAGGAGACTCCCTGCTGAGCGCAGAGCCCGATGCAGGGCTGGATCCCAGGACCCCAGGATCATGACCTGAGCAGATCCTAGCAGATGCCCAACCGACTGAGCCCCCCAGACGCCCCACCAATTAGCCACTTTAAAGATAAAAGCCACAATGCTGAGGGTGGGGAAGTGAAACAGATTCAAACTAGCTTTGAGGGAAATCAAACAAGCAAAAAAGCTAAATGGCTGAAAGCAACCGCACTGTCATACTTCGGACAGTACCTGCTGTCCACTGGATGGGACCATGTGTGGGTGTGGTGGCACGCCAGCAGACACACAGGAAGTGACTCGGTGAAGAGCTGGCTGGGGAGAAACAGCGGAATAAGCAGAAACTTTGGATGAGCAAGCGAGGCTAGGCCATTTGGCTGTATGGCTTTGAACAATGCTCCCTGGCTCATCTCAACTGCGCCAAGTACTACTTTCTGCTGCACACACCCGCTGTGGTACAGCCGAGGCCCCGGCACGCAGCAAGTGTGTCGTGGACATCAGGTCCCTTCCCCGTAGCAGTAAGGCGGCCCAACACTGAACATGGTTGTTTTCCAGGAAGTCAACAGCCTGCCGTCAAGAAGATCCTAGTTTTTACTGCTTAAAATGTGTAGCTGCTGAGCAACAATATGTCCAGAGGAACCAGAAACTCAGGAACCATCTAAAGGAGACCCAGACCAGAGGGAGCTGGAGCTCACTGCTGGTGTTCCTTCTAGCACTTTCCAGAAAGGGAGTGCTATAGACTGAAGAGTCAGTCTCAAAGCTAGTGGATAAGGAGCTAGGTCAGTGTTCCAGGGAGCTCATTTTCATAGTCCTGTTTCACTTGAGGGCAAAGAATTATTCTGGAACAATTTTTCTTCTTAAACAAATATTTCAGGATGTCTGCTTCACGTTAGGATGGATCTCAATGCATACTTTGCACCATATGCAAAAATTACTTCAAAATGGACTGTACATCTCAATGTCAAACCTAAAACCATAAAACTTCCAAAGAAAACACAGGAGAAAATCTTTGTAAATCTGGAGTCATGCAAACATTTCTTAGATGTGATACAAAGGCATAATCCGAAAAATGATACACTGGATTTCAGTAAAATTTTAAACTTCTATTATTTGAAAGTTACAATTAAGAAAACGAAAAGAAGGGACACCTGGGTGGCTCAGTGGGTTAAGCGGCTGCCTTTGTCTCGGGTCCTGATCCCGGCCTCCTGGGATCGAGTCCCATATTGGGCTCCTTGCTCAGCAGGGAGCCTGCTTCCCCCCCTCCCTCTGCCTGCCACTCTGCCTGCTTGTGTTCTCTCTCTGACAAATAAATAAACAAAATCTTTAAAAAAAAAAAAAAAGGAAAGAAAAGAAAGCTAAAAGAAAAGCAGAGTCTAGAAGAATATGCAAAATACCCAAAAGGACTTGGATCCAGAATATACAAAGAACTCTCAAAACTCAAGGGGAAGAAAACAAACAGCCCAATGAAAAAACTGGGCAAAAAGATTTGAAAAGACATTCCGCCGAAGAAGAGACTTGGATGGGAAATAATCACACAGAGGATGCTTAGAGTCATTAGTCATTAGGGAAACTCAAGTCAAAGCCCTATGAGACACCACTACAGGTCCAATGGAATGGCTAGAAAGGACCATTGGTACCAACACTGGTGAAGGTGCAGAGCCACTGGAAGCCTCGCCAGCCCACAGCGGGAATGCACCATGGCGCGGCCACTTTGGAAAACACCGTACCAGTTTCTTAGAAGGTGAAACATGCACTTACCATATGACCCAGCAATTCCACTGTTTGGTATTTACCCCAAAGAAACAAAAACTTAGTTTATATAAAAACCTGTTGGCAAATGTTTATAGCAGCTTGATTCTTAGTTGCTAAAAAGTGGTAACAACCTAAATGTCAACGGCAAAATTGTTAAACAGTGATACGTCCATAAAAAAGACTACTACTCAGCAATAAGACGGAACAAACCACTGGTGTGCACAACAGTAAAATGAATCTCAAATGTATTAAGAAAGAAGCACATCAGTGGTTGCCAGGATCTAGGGGTGGGAGGAGGGATGAGGCAGGAGGGAATCTTCTGGAATGATACAACTATTCTCTCTCTCTCAATCACAATGATGGTTATATGGCTGTACACATTTGCAAAGACTCATCGAATTGGGTACCTGAAAGTGATGACTTACTGTATGTAAACCGTATTTTAAGAAAGCTGACCCTGTAAAAGATACTAGGAATGTTGTTTAAAAATCAACATTTTAATACGAAATATTATACTAATAATAAAAATCTGACTGGGAGTTTTTTTAAATGGGGAAAGAACAGGATACCGAACTGCCTATAAAGTATGATGCCCACTATGTATAAAAATGACAGGCAGAGTAAAAACACTTGTTAACAGAGTATCAGGTAACCGTAGGGTTTGATTTTCTTCTGTTTTTCTGCATTTCATAGAGTTTCATAGTGAGCACGTTATTTTTATTAACAAAATGACAAAAGAAATTAAAAAGCGGTCAACACAAAAGGTGACTGTTTGGGCTTCTTTACCTTTCTTCTATCCAGAGCTGAAAGGGAGAGATTCTGGGAGGGAAGACATTTCTGCCCTCAGGTGAATCCAGAACAGCATCTCAAACACTGGAATTCTGTCATCGTATCATTTTCTAGAGTAGAATTCTGTAGCGAGGACCCTGTGGGGTGCTGTACAAACCTATTTAACTTGGAGATGCTCCAGAGGGCCTGGTGAAGGGGCGGGTTCCCACACCAAGAAGGCAGAGCTTCCGGGGGGTCGAGGCCCCCTGGGGTGGGGGGGCGACAGGGACAGCAGTGGACTGCCCCACCGCACAGCACAGAGGCCACACTGAGGCTGTTTAACTGAGGACGTCGAAAGCTCGTTGGCTGCACCTTCCTAGCCTGGCTGGTCGGCAACGGCAGACCACTGCTCAGGTCCTTGGTTTTCATACTGTAACCTTAAGGATGGAAGCTTGAAAAGTGCAACAGGTGGGGACACCTGGGGGGCTCAGTGGGTTAAAGCCTCTGCCTTAGGCTCAGGTTATGATCTCAGGGTCCTGGGATCGAGTCCCGCATCGGGCTCTCTGCTCAGCAGGGAGCCTGCTTCCTCCTCTCTCTCTGCCTGCCTCTCTGCCTCCTTGTGATCTCTCTCTCTCTCTCTCTCTCTGTCAAATAAATAAATAAATAAACCTTTAAAAAAAAAAGAAAAGTGCAACAGGTTACTCAAGACTCCAACGATACTCCTGGTACTTGGCAAACATTTAAAGGTCTACTGTGTTGTGTTTTCACTGTAAGGAGGAAAAAGACTTGTAGCAGCCTCTGTATGACATGACACAAAAAATCACCAGGAACGGTCAGTGTCTCGGGCACTTTTCTGCCAATGCTAATGGGGCCTGATAGAACTCTGGCTGCTGGACTATCCATCAATATTTTGAGACTGGTCAGTCTGGTCAGCAACGGGACACCGGAACGCAATTCACTCATCAGCAAGAACAATGTGCTGCGGACATCCATCCACTAAACACTGTTGCAGAGCATCTCCTAGGGATACTTGAGTCCAGCCTAAATGGCAGGCAGAACTCTGTTTCCTTACGTACCAGCTGGGAACGGACCTTGAATTCCCCTGAAGGCAAAGTAGACAGCACTACCAATCTACACCAATCCTACTAAATATAAAAGGAACGGACTTACGTTCTATGTTTGTAGCCTAGACACAGGATAGAAACAACCCTCAGGAGAAAGATATTTGCTAAGTACATAATATGTACATAGTAAACTCCAAAAGAGAACAGTCGCTTGGATCACATGACTTCATCACGAGCAAGTCCAAGTTGGCAACTGTTTCTGCTCTTGACCGGCTGCCACAAATGCTCATCTTTGTAAAGAGCCCTCTGCTTCTTCTAAAGTTTGGATACATTTCACATATTGCAGAGTGGTACAACATGCGGACTGTGGGTCAGACAGCCTCCCCAGAGCCCCCAATACCAGCTATATTTGACTTTGCAAGTCTGAATTCTGTGAGCCTGTTTCCGCTCCAGAAATTGGAAATACTGGTCTCTATACTTGACTGGGTTTTTATAAGGAACAGACAGTTAAGGAGGTTCCTGGCACAATGCCTGCTACATGATACAAACTCAAGAAACGGTCACTCCTTTTGCAACTCAAGTCATTCTGCTAGCTGTGAAAGGTCTAGTACTGAGCTCTTACTGCGTCTTCAGTATTCACATGAATAACTAAGACAGATGACACTGTTTTGTGTGGGATTTACTAAGCACCAGCTGTCCCCAGACGGCGACAACACACTATATCCTATGGTCCTACGTTTTACGACTTCCTCCTGAGGAAACAGAAATCTCCCTCCCAGGTGAAACGGTGTCTTTTCTACCTCTCATGCCACCGCCGACCCAACACACCTTCATGAATCCCCTGCGGCCCCATCAAGATACTCTGGCCAGGAGGAGAGCTCAGACAGGACGCCTTAGAACCTGGCCCTGCAGGTCAGACTTTCCCATGCCCTACCAAACTGTCCCATCCGGTTGCTGCCAACATCCCACCCAGGGCTCATGGCTGCTGGAACCCTCTGAACCCTTGAGTGCTTAATACAGACCCTTCTCGCAGTCAGACCTTTGTGTTCTCACTCAAGACGGGACCTTATGAAAGTCAGTGAGCCGTCAAAACTGGTCAACCCCACAGGCTCAGAGCCTGGTTATCTCAACTGACGTCCTGCCAAGAATATTAGCACTAAAGGTTCGCAATGACACGGTGAGGAAGGACCCGAGAAACTTCCAGCTTTGCGCTGCTGGAAGGCCTCACCCAGTGAATGGTGCTCCGGAAGCCCCGTGAGCTCAAGTTCTCGGATTCAATTAAAAGCTGTCAAGATGTTTCTCTTTTCTCTTTTAGCGGGACTGACAAAGAAGTACAAAATCTATCATTTTTTTTCTTTTTTAGCTCGAATCTTGAGGCAATGACAGCTTTACTGTCAATGGGAGGAAAATAAAAACCTATTTTAATGACGGTATTATACGTTCGAACCTCCAAATAACTCACAGAAAGTTTTCACTTAGAATGATGAAAGTTATAAAAGGAACTCATCTATTCAGGCGGTCTATTATTAGGTATTTTAATGTTAATACCTGTAAGATTATGCTTAGATGGTGGGGGGGGGGACACCTGTCATCTTGTGCCTGAGCACTAACAGATAAGCTGAAAAATTCAGGAGAGACTGAGATAGGAAGGCAAGGAATACAAGAGGGGACTCCGCCCCCCACCACGCTAGCCGTGAACTCTAAACGTCATGCCGACATTCAGCATGAATGTTGGCTGAGCAGATACAACGTGGCAGTGGTAAGAAGGTATCACAGGTAAAGACCCAGGGCGTTACAGAATAAAACCTTCTCCCGTGCTCCATTTAGGGAACGGAAGGGAGGCAAGTCAAGGACAACAGTGGGATTTAAGGAGGCAGCAGAAAGAAACAATGCGGGCTTCAAACAAGAAGTTTAAGTTTTCAGTTAAAGTTAAGCCTTAAGTAATGTATAAAGACATATGCAACATTTTTCCTGCCTCTTTGGTTTCATTAATATCAATGAAATTCAGAAAACTCCCTGCTGTCAGATCAGGCCACATGTAAAAGGAAGAATTAATTTGAAACATGGTGAATTCTTAGGTTGGGTAGGAATCAAGTTCCATGACTTTCTATACCTTCCTTTGATCTGACTGTTGGTTCTGCTCCCGGGGAGGCTGGCATGATGTGAGATAAAGGAGAGGGGGGCTGGGCTGGCGGCCCTCCTACCCCGAGCAGACAGGCAGCGGCGGAACCGTGCGGGAGAACACCGACGCTCTTGTAGGGCAGACTGAAGGACTCTGTGACCTTGGGCAAGTCACGTAACCCTTCAGGCCTCCAATCTCTTAACTGTGAAATGGACCTTGAGGACCACCTCCGAACTTTAAAGGAAAGAATTCCTGCCTAGTGTGAAATGCCGCGCTCGGGGGCGCCTGGGTGGCTCAGTGGGTTAAAGCCTCTGCCTTCAGCTCAGGTCATGATCTCAGGTTCCTGGGATTGAGCCCCACATCGGGCTCCCTGCTCAGCAGGGAGCCTGCTTCCTCCTCTCTTTGTCTGCCTCTCTGCCTACTTGTGATCTCTCTCTCTCTCTGTCAAATAAATAAAAAAAAAATCTTAAAAAAAAAAAATGTCTCGCCGGGCCCTGAGCAAGGAGCAGTCGGCGAGGGCTGCAACTCTTGTGGCCGGGACCGCTGTGGGACCCAGTAGGTGACAGCCAGACACGTGCGTCACTAAGACAGGATGCCAATCCCCTACGTCAGGGCTGCGGTGAGAAGGGAAGGCTCCTACTACAGCACCCATTCTAGGCTCTCAGAATGGGACAGCTTCTGGTTTCCTTGGCTCCTTACGTAATTCTGCGTATGAGAGAAATCCAGGCTGCCTGGCAAAGTTTTGCTGGGAACGGTGAAAACTCTGCCACTGAAAATAACATGTGTAGGAGGAGGCCTCTGTGCAAATTTCCATGCACATTTAAGGTACGGAGGCTACTTACACACCAGCAAAACCTCTAAACCACGGAGGAGAGGGAGACATCACCAAAGTGGAGTAACCATCTTTAACTGCGAAGGCCCCTGCCAAGCCCTCCTCTATCAAGAGACAGGGCTTTTTAGGGATTCCTCAAATTAAACGCATCCTAAAAAGCAGCTGGTCCCGTGGAAAACTACAGCAGGCCCCCTCATCTGCGGGGGACACTGTCCAAAACACCCGGTGCATGCCTGAAACTTCCGGTAGTACCAAACCCCACGTACTCCGTGGTATTTCCTGCACGTCCGCAGCTGTGCCACAGCTGGATTTATAAATGGGGCACAGTAAGAGATTACCAAGAGCTAATAACCAAGGAGAACAATGACGACAAATGTACTGTAATAAAAGGCACGTGACTGGCTTCTCTCTTAAAAAATCTTACAGCCCTGGGCTCACCCCTCTTCTTGTGATGAGGTGAGGGGGAAGACAAAGGCATGGTGACCTAGCCTCAGGCTACCAATGATCTTCTGGTGACACGTATGGCAGAAGGATACCCTGTTCCCGGACCGCCGTTGGCTATGGGAAACCATGGATAACGGGGGTGGGGAGGGGGCTACTGGACATGGGCTCTGCCACCAACCAAAGCCCCGCTATCATTTCTGCCCCCAAACTATGAGTTTCTAGAGCATTAAAGAGTACACAGCTCCGGATCCCTACTGAGATCTTATACAAACCTGCTGGTGAAAGGTCCTTCTTCATTCTTTTTAATTTCTTGGCCTTTTTCCTTCCCTCGGAGACGGCTTCTGCACAGGACTCTGTCTGCTCGAGCTCGGCGTCAGAAATCTCCCCCGATATTCTGGCCTCCGAGTCGGCTTCTGTGGGGCTGGGACTCAGATTTCTCTTTCCTACCGTGCTGGTCGCTGTAAGACTGAAACACAAACACGGAAGGTGTTGAGAGTAACAGGAACCCTAGCCTATAGAATTTGTTAGTACTCTTATGTCTGTTACCACTTAACGAGCAGCCAACAACACAGTGGCTGCCACCTGTATGTGACAGTTAAAGACCTTACACGGGAACTGCAGTCCGAAGGTTTCCCCGTGACGACAAGCTTACTCAGAAGCAAGTTCTATGTTATGCTTGTGCACAGACATAGACAAATCTAAGCTGTTCTCAGTGCTTGAAGAATGAAATTTTTTGAGAGATTTTATTTACTTGACAGAGAGAGAGAGCATGGGGGGTGGGCAGGGGGGGAGCTGACACCCCGCTGAGTAGGGAGCCAGACGACACGGGGCTCGATCCCAGGACCCCGGGATCAGGACCCGAGACAAAGGCAGACGCTTAACCAACTGAGCCACCCAGGCGCCCCTCAAAGAACACATTTTTAAAGAAGATTCCTGGCTTCTGTTTTCACAGAGCTACTAGAGCAGAAGAGCAGAACAGAAGGGTAGAGCTGCTATAATAAAATAATAGTCTTGGTAGCGATGAAGCGGAAGACAGCACTGTTACCGTCACGACGGCCTAATGGATATACAGCGCCACAGAGGACTTCTTGAGCGTCTCGGCTCTCACGTTGCTCGTCATCTGAATCCACGTACAGGGCATGTCCCACCTTCACAGAATTCTCTTCTAGTCCAAAACGGTGACTTGTCAAATTTATAATTAAACCTGGCTTCCCTTTGAAAGCTTCATAGGCTATGACATGCTGAATTAAATCAAATTACATGTCCTGATTTTTCCTTGAGGAAGTATGTTCCCCGAAATATAACTTGATAAAAACAGAGACCACATGGCCAACGTGAGTCCTGTCTCCTCTAAATGGGTCTTATAAATAGGTTTTTTATTATAGCCCCCAAGTTATGAGAAACATTTAAAAATCAAGTCATTCCACTTAAGGGAGGCCATTCGAGTCCAGAGAGGGGGCGGGAAGGGAGAGAGCGACCGAATGCGCACATACCCCTATTTACGCCTCTTCTAAGGAAGCGAACACTTAAAATGTTACGTATAAAAAAACTCTGGCTTCCCAGTCATCCCAATTCCTCCCTGTTAGTCCTGCACTCACATCTCTGTACTTTATACTTGTTCACTCATGCAAAGAAGGAGAAGAAAAACTGTTTTCCTGGTGGTTCTTAAAAGCCATAGGAGGCAGAAGCGCAGGCTCTTATAACTGGCTGGCTGGCCTTCCACCTGTCCTCTTCTTCAATACACCATATGCACATCTCCGAAACATCTCTCTTACTGAGGGGACATAAGGAAAAGGGGGGATGACAGTGGTAATATTTGGGGGGATTATTAAAAATTCATGAAAGTTTACTGTTTAAAAACTGATAATACCTTTTAAAAGTTTTCTTTTTAAAAATATCTTATTTGGCAGGGGTGGGGGCAGAAGACAAAGGGAGAGGGAGAGAGAGCATCTCAAGCAGACACAGGGCTCCACCTCAAGACTCTGAGATCATGACCTGAGCCGAAATCAAGTTGGACACTTAACCGGACTGAGCAACCCAGGCACCCTATCCTTGAACAGTTTTCTTAAAGACAAAAATAATTTTGGCCGGTTTCTGAAAATGTGAAGAATTCAAAAAGTGTAAGAAAATAATGGGGGGGGGGCGCCTGGGTGGCTCAGTGGGTTAAAGCCTCGGCCTTCGGCTCAGGTCATGATCTCAGGGTTCTGGGATTGAGGCCCGCATCGGGCTCTCTGCTCAGCAGGGAGCCTGCCTCCTCCTCTCTCTCTTCCTGCCTCTCTGCCTACTTGTGATCTCTCTGTATCAAATAAATAAATAAAATCTTAAAAAAAAAAGAAAATAATAAGGACCCACTCTTCCACCACAAAAGGGGAACAGGCCTAAAAATTCCTCTGTGTTGTAAATCCTGGAGCCTGGTGGCCTCTGATATGTAAATGTTTAATGAAAACTCAGCTGGGACTTTGAGAAAAAGAAAGTCCAGAAATAGCCCCAACTACATATAGAAATCTAGTTTACTTTGATAAAGGTCGTATCTCAAATTACCGGGGCAAAGATGAACTTTTAAGAAATAGTGCTGGGACAGCTGGAAAAGGATAAATTAGACTACAAATTCCTCACTTGGTACAAAAGCATAAACACCAAACAGACCAGACACCTATATGTAAAAAATGAAACCCTACAGTACAATAAAACATCGGTGAATTCCTCCAAAATCTGGGTGTTCAAAAAGGCTTTCTCGCTATGACTTGCAATCCAGACAGAATAAAAAAAAAAGTATACATTTGACTTCACAAAAAAAAATTTTTTTTAAAGATTTTATTCATTTATTTCACAGCGGGAGAGAGATCACAAGGAGGCAGAGAGGCAGGCAGAGAGAGAGGGGGAAGCAGGCTCCCTGCTGAGCAGAGAGCCCGACGCGGGCCTCGATCCCAGGACCCTGAGATCATGACCTGAGCCGAAAGCAGAGGCTTTAGCCCACTGAGCCACCCAGGCGCCCATCACAAAAATTTTTTGCATGGCAGTCAATAAGATGAGCCAAGTCAAAAGACAAATGAGAAACCAGGAAAAAGTATCCATAGCATAGATGGCAGATAAGAGGTTAATGTCCCTGATACACAAATCACCCTCAAACTGAAGAGAGTCAGGGCAAAGCCGCAAACTCACTGTTATGGAGGGGAACGTGGCAACATCTAACAAAACTACGTATTCATTTACTCTTTGAGGCCGCGATCTCACTTCTCGGAACATGGGAGACACACTCCAGCAATGCAAAAATACACATGCACAGGTGATTCACTGCAGCCTTCTCTGAAATTACAAAATACAGCCAAAGCAAATATTGCCTAAATGTTGAGGCATTGGAAATTGGTTAAATAGACTGTGATACGTACAATCAGGGCAGTACTGAGCAGTTATAAGAAAGAGTGAAGATCTCAGAGAAGGGAAGGGGAATAATTTCTAGTAAAAAACAACAAAAACCAACAAGGAGGAAAGAAGCAAAGTGGAAAAGAGCCCTTTGTAAACTCAGTATTCCTAATCTTCAGTAGGGAATGGGGAAGAACTCAAACCCTGAGCTCTTCAGGAGGTTTGCTTCTGTTATTCAATGAGTGAAGCAATTCTGAAAATACCGAGATGTGTTGCAGTACTGAGCAAATTAGTAAACGCGCTGACGTTGTTGGAAGCCAGACACACAAATACGGAGTGGGGAAAGGAAAGGAAGAACCCCGTGGAGATGAAATGAAATCGGAGACAAGGCTTAGATTCATGATTTTAAACACACATAGGTATGTGTATACATGTGCACTAATGTTTGGGGGACGTACGTGTGTATTTCCACACACTACCCACTGAAAGGGCCTAGGAGCAAAGAAACCTCAGCAGCAGTGAGTGTCTACATCTTAATTTCTAATATCGTATACCTTAAAAAAAACAAAACCAAAACCAAAAACAAAACAAAAAACAGGACTAGCTGATCCACAGCTGGGATTAACGGAGGCCCGAAATGAGCCTGAAACAGGTTGCAATATGAGAAAGCAGGAAAGTGCTTAAGATGTGTGGAGGCGTGAGACAAGGACAGAGGCCCGGTGGGGAAGGGCTCTCACCGGCTAGGTATCGGAGCGCCAAGGTAAGAGGCAGTAACGAATTCTGAACTTCTGAAGAAATAGGAGTCCATGCGTTTATATAATAGAGGACGCAGAGGGAGGGAGGGAGGGAGGGAGGCAGGAAGGAGGAAGGAAAAGAGAGGGAGGGAGCGTGATACGAAGTGTGTGTACACAGACGGAGGCAGGAAGAGAGCACAGGCACAGAACCAAAAAATAAACAGGGCAAAGTGTTAACAACAGAAGTCACTTTTGTACATCTTTCCAATTAATTTACAACATAGTTCCTAGTTCCTAATCGGTCGTTTCTGCTCTCAAATAAGAACCCTTTGCTTCCTAGGGAGGTCTGCTGTTTACTGGACATCCTGCCTGTGAAACCCCTCAGATGTGTGTGGAACGAATACATTTCAGATGTTTAGATACGTATATGGATGTAATATTCACACCAACATAAATTTTAACTATCATTTTCTCTTAATAAAAATAAAAGCTGTGACTATATCCCATGTAATTTAAAGCAGTTTGGGATCAAAACCCGTTTTTATTATACATGGACAAGCAGATGCACAAAGTAGTGGCTTTGAATTCTTTACTATTTATACATTTTTCACGGTATGCTCTGTGTGTGTGTGTGTGTGTGTGTATGCATCTATGTATGGACACTCTCGAAACAGGCATGCTGATAAGATACTCCTCTACAGACTGATTTTATTTTTTTTCTAATTTTTATTTTATTTTTATTTTCATTTTATTTTGGGTTTTTGCATCATGATAAGTGTACTCTTTAATCCCCATCCCTTACTTCCCCCATCCGCTCATCCACCTCCTCTCTGGTTACCAACAGCTTGTTCTCTAGAGTTAAGAGTCAGTTTCTTGGTTTGTCTCTCTCTCTTCCACAGATTGATGTCAAAGGTCAAAATGAAAATCAGGCAAAACAACCTCCCATTAGTCTGAGCTCGTTTTGCAAGCGGAGTTCTAATGCACAAGGTGAACATTATGAATGTGAAATGCACCTTTACAGCCAAGAAGTGGTAATGGATGTCTTTTGACTTAAAGAAGTGGTAATTAATTAAAAAATAAAATATTAGGGCGCCTGGGTGGCTCAGTGGGTTAAAGCCTCTGCCTTCAGCTCAGGTCATGATCTCAGGGTCCTGGGATCGAGGCCCACATCGGGCTCCCTGCTCAGCGGGGAGCCTGCTTCCTCCTCCTCTCTCTCTGCCTGCCTCTCTGCCTACTTGTGATCTCACGCTCTGTCAAGTAAATAAATTTTAAAAATCTTAAAAAAAAAACCAAAATAAAATGTTAGAAGTGCAACTTGGTGTGTCAAACTGAACATTAGACCTTGATCAGCATTTACACGGGGGGATGCAAATGATAAACCACACCGGTTACAACGACTAGGAGGTCAAACGCAGGATTTTGCTAGAAGTTAAGGTAGTGATAATGCAGCAAGTGCAAATCAAGTTCTTCCAGGGTGACTATCTCCATTAACTTCTTCCTTTGAGTAGGGGAAAAAAAGTTTGCTAAGGGGTTATATTTACAAGTTGCTACAAATGCCTTTTTCTGTAAAACCACAAAATTCTGGCCCTCTTTATTTTAAATGAGAGTATTATTTACGTGCAGTGACACTTGCTCATTTCGGGCGTACAGCTTGGTTAATTTTGGGGATTGTATACAACCACATAAACACGAACAGTCAAGACACAGAACGGTTCCCTTTAAGAAGATTCCTTGTGCCACTATGCACCGAATTCTCTTGCCAGCAAACACGGACCTGCCTGCAGACCCTATATTCCGCCTTGTCTAGAAGTCCGTGTCGATGAAATTGTACAGTATTTACTTTTTTGTGTTTGACTCTTTCACTTCACATAACGCCCTGAGAACCAGGCACGTGGCTGGACATACTGGTATTTTACCCCCATCACTGAGTCATAGTATTTCCTAGTACGGCTACACCACAATTCATTTATTCGTTTACCAGATGACGGACATTTGGGCTGCTTCCAATATTCTGCTATTATCAATAATAACACTATGAACATCTGTGTAAAGGCTTTTCTAAGTTTTTTTTTTTTAAAGCATGGTAAAATACACATCGCATAAGACTTGCCATGGTAACCACTTGAAGTGTACAGTTCAGTGCTGTTAAGTACATTTATAACACTGTGCAGCCGTCACCACAATCCATTTCCAGACCCTCTTCATCTTGTGAAAGTAAAACCCTGTACCCATTAAACAGTAACCCCCCATTCCCCCCTCCCCCCAACCCCGGGCAACCACCATGCTTTCCGCNGATACCTCGTAGAAGTGGAATCATAGAGTATTTGTCTTTTTGTGACTGGCTGATCTCACTTAGCACAATGTCAAGCAAGGTTCATTCATGTTGTAGCAGGTGTCAGAAACACCTTCCCTTTTAAGGCTGAATAATGTTTCATTGTGAGGATATACCACATTTCGCTTATCCATTCATCTGTTAATGGACACCGAGGACGATTCCAGACTTCAGCTGTGAAAAATACTGATATGAACGTGGGTGTACAAGCATCTCTTCAAGACCCTGCTTTCGATTCCTTTGGGCATATACCAAGAAGTGGAATTGCTGGATCATACGGTAAGTTTGCTTTTAGTTTTCGAGGAACCATCATACTATTTTCACAGCAACATTCCCACAAAGAGCACACAAGGCTCCCCTTTCTCCACATCCTCTTTAACGCTTGTTCTATTCTGGGTTTTTGGCGGTAGCAATCCTAATGGGTATTAGGTGTTATCTCAATGTGCTTTTGATCTGCATTCCCTAGTGATCCATGATGTTAAGAATCTTTTCATGAGCTTATTGGCCATTCATATATCCTCTTTAGAGATACATCTATGCAAGTTTTTTGTCCATTTTTGAATCAGGTTGGTTTTTGTTGTTTCTGTTGAGTTTTAGCTCCTTATATATTCTAGTTATCCCTTATCAGATATAGGAGTTCGGGTTTCATACACGGTGTGAGGTAAGGGTCCAGCTTCACTCTTTTGCATGTGGATATCCAGTTTATCCAACACCATTTACTGAAAAGACTGTCCTTTCCCCATTGCATGGTCTTTGCAATCTTATTGAAAATGATCTGACCATAGAGATGTGAAGGTTTATTTCTGGGTTCTCTATTCCATCAATCTCTATGTCTGTCTTTATGTCAATAAACACAGTTTTGGTTACCGTAGTTTTGCAGTGAGTTTTAAATCAGAAAGTGTTAGTCCATCAAATCTGCTTTTTTGAGATGGTTTTGGCCTTCTAGGATTCCTTGAGAATCCATATGAATTTTAGGATGGATTTTTCTACATCTGCAAAAAATGTCATTGGGATTTTGACAGGAATTGCACTGAATCCCTAGATCACTTTGGCCAGACCTGAAATCTTGACAATATCAAGTTTTCAAATCCACGAATATGGGGTATGGGGTATCTTTTCATTTACGTAGATCTTCTTTCCTTTCTTTCAGCAATGTTTTGTAGATGGTAGAGATGGGTCTCTCCATCTTCTTCTTCTTACAAGGGCACTAATCCTACCACGAGGCCTCCACCCTCACCACCCCACCTAACTTTACCTCTCAAAGATCCCATCTCCTAAATCCACCACATTGGAGACTGGGGATTCAATATATGAATTTGGGGGTGGGGATGCCGTGATTCAGACTGTAGCACAAGATGACTAATATTTTTTTCCATCTTTTCTTCTAGAAATGGTATAGTTTTAATTTTTTCATTTAAGTCTATGAGTCATTTCAAGTTTATTATGTGTATGGTGTGATTTAAGGGTAGAAGTTCAATTTTTGCATACCACTATGCAACTGTTTCAGGTTTATTTGTTTTGGTTTTTGTTTTGTCAGAATTATTTACTGACAAAACTAACTTTGCCAGCACTCTTGTCAGGAATTTTAAAATTTTCCAAATTCCTGACAGTTTTGATCTTCAAAATTTGAGACCAAGAGGTCAGAATTCCTGAACTGTAAATTATTCTATATTTTTAGAGCACTTTACTTCATGTTTTTAAATAATAATGAGTTATAACCATAAACAATCAATCACTTTTCTGTGACAGGATTATATTTAAGGTTTCAGGGGTTAGTTCAGTAAAATATGATATAATAATAAATGTATGATTGTTATTATTACGAATCATATACTGCAACAAAATTATATATTTTAATAACGTGCAAAAAATAATCTCTACCTAATATAGGCATTTGGTAAAAGAAAACATTAAAAGAATAAAACATCAGCACTGAACGGATACTCAAAAAACATCACTGAAAACTTGAGGTCACAAATATTTAATATTTAAAAGTTATTCTTAATGAGATTTTAAAGCACACAAGCATTAATTGCTTATATTAAGTATTAATATTCGTCATAAGACAAATATTCCAGATGTAGAGAAGTTTCTTTCACGTTGTGCGGATGTTGGTCAAATTGGTCTGAGTGTGTCCAAAGCAAATACAAGTTGGGCGTTAGACTACATATTGCTTCATATACGCTCATTTCCTCTTTGAGGGATGAAAATATTTTGTCTGCTTGCCTTGATTTTGGTTTGGCTGTTAAAAATGATATTGCTCGTACTAATTCAGATTTCAGATGAGCTGATTTCACATCAAAGTATTCCACAATGCTATTTACAGCTTGCCTTTGCATTTCTTCTCTAAAAGTAATTACAAAGAACTATAGCCTGAGAGCAAATATCCAAACACTAAAACACCACTGGATTCTATTAAGATAACACAATATTTGGGTACCCTAGCAAGGTCAACAGCACTATTATTACACAGAAACACGTTTCAGAACTGCCAATTTAAAGACTGCTCCCAAAACTTATTATTTCTTGGAACGAGATTCGCCAGATTTTCATAAAGTGTACTGATGTGTGTAAACTCATTAATACGTTTTTATTTATAAAAATGACTCGTTAGCAGCAGGCAGGGCTACAAACATATACTGACAACAGTGGTGGCAGCGGCGAGCAAGAACGACAGATCTGATCATGGCCCCTTCTCTCCACACCCTCCACCCTGGTTTTAGAACTGCCAACCCTTAATCTTTGACGCTGATTCCACTCTCGCTTCAACTTCATGTCAGTGGATTCCTTTGACCTGGCAATACCTACATGGATAGTTAAACTTTAATTCCCACAGATTTTTTTTCCCCTTTATCCTGACTTCTGGACTGATTTTTCTCACAATTGGGAGTAACATAAATGTCTCTAGAAATGTCAGGAAGGGATTCCTGCATGGGAACACTGCTGGAAATCAAGAGACCACAAATGTGTGGTTGTGCTTTGGGTCACTCGATTCTGTTTTGTTATTTATTTATCTTCCCTATGCCAGCACCACACTGTTATTATACCTGTAGCTTTATAGTAAGTCTTAAAGACAGAGGGTAAGTCCTTCAGTCGGCTGGGGGGTTCACACTGCTGGATAAAATAGCCACCTTTCATTTTAAAGGGTTGCACAGTTCACAAAATTCTCTTGTTTGATACGTTGAGATGACATTTTAAGCAGAACGTGAGTTTTTATTTCCATTT
Source organism: Ailurus styani (assembly GCA_002007465.1). Lineage (NCBI taxonomy): Eukaryota > Metazoa > Chordata > Mammalia > Carnivora > Ailuridae > Ailurus > Ailurus styani. The sequence goes on along the minus strand of LNAC01000023.1, from coordinate 1,314,235 downwards.
TACAGGCAAGATCCCTCATCCTCAGAGTAAGTGACTTGCCCCCAGTCAGGTAGCTGGTTGGGTAGGCCTGAGACAGTCTTCCAGGTCTGGGTTCTTGGCACTGCTTCGTGGCCTCCCCACCACCAGGGCCCACGTTCCCGGGGCCAGGTCTTCTAAGTGAGGTCTCAGCTGAAAAAAGAGCCCCTCCGAAGGGCTTTCCCGGGCCCCCTGCGGGACACCAAGCAGCGCCTGACCCTGTAGCATTTATCCGTCTCTCCTGTGTTTTCCTCCTATGACTCATCTCTGTCTGTGCTTCTTATTTACTTCTTTCCTTGTTTATTCTCTTTCTCTCTGCCACTAGAAAGTAAATTCAGCGAGAACAGGATCTCGCCTCTCTTGCACGGGACTTCTCAGCATCTAGCCCAGGGCCTGCAAGTCAGTCAGGCCTCTGTAGTCAAGGTTTGTAGAGTGGATGGAATAGATGAAATCAAGGGAACGCTTCATATCAAGAGCAATAAGGCAAGTGACAAACACCAAACTGCTTATTTCCTCCTGAATTATGTGTGATATTAACATGATTTACATTCTAGTATATAGTCAACTTCCCCGCACTCCCTACTAGATAAAGCTACGGGAAAGTCAGGATGTCCCCCTTTGCAAACTACCCGACAAAGCAAAATGAACTGGAAAAATCTGGGGAAGTGGGAGCTAGAAAATGCAATTTTACTATTTTCCCGAACTCTCATAATGAATTCAGACTCCACGAGCATGACTGTTTCTGTATTTGTGGGCATGATCTGGGTAGATAAGGGAAGGATGTTCGCTGGCCTATGCTCGATTCAGAAGGCAAGGCCGTGGAGATGGCTGATGAGCTGTGACTTTTATGTCTAACAAAGAATTTGACTTGAAAAGCACAATTTAGATCAAACAAGCTATGTCTGTATGACAGCTACCCAGGAATAAAGGGTATCTGTTGTGGAATCAGAGTCGGCGGGGAGAGGAGGGGAAGAGTAGTTATGAGTACGTTGTGTAAGATTGTGGCTCAGTCCTAGGTATAAAGTTTATTTTGAAATACGAGATTGGCCTAAATAAAAGAAAAATTTGCTTCTGGGTTACAAAAAATCAATGGCACTCAATCAGAACTTTTTATAACAACCCGATTTGAAACTGGCTCAACAATCCCCTATTGCTAACTCATGTTAATGCAACACAGCAAAGATTAATGGATGGATGGTAAATATGAGAGAAATTAATACTAATTCCTAAATAAGGAACTTATGCTCGACACATAATTAACTGAAGCTGAATTCAGAACATCTGAAATTTTTGGAGTCTGGGATGAAATTTACTTTTGCACTAAAATTTACTTTTGCCTCTGATGAACGGATTTATTAAGCAAATCAGTAAAGTAATAAAAACAAAACAACTCCTCCCATAGCAAAAGCCCAACTATTTCAGAAAATAAACTGCTTTTAGAAACTTTCCAGGAAGTTAAACATGACCAGTTGGACACATATTTATCTGTAGAGGGATATAAATAACTTAACAAAGGCCCAGGGAACAGGACAGGCAGCATCAGAGGGCAGGATGTCAGCTCACTGTGGAGACACGCTTTGGAGATGACAAGTAGAAAGAAGAGTGCCAAAGAACTCTGCACAGCGGAGGAAACAGAAATCTAAGTGTTGTGTAAAAGTCTGATTCACCCAACAGAGCCCTGCAAAGTCTCAGCAAGTAACAGGCCCCGGATTCCTGAAACAAGCAGGTGATATGCACTGGGGCTATGTTAACAAGAGGAAGGGCTGTACGAGGACCCCCGTGCCCATCCTTGGGACGCCAGGGGACCAGCATTCCCCCAGGCCAGCAGCAGCGGGGCAGGAGGTACACTCTGTGGAGAAACTGACCCCTCATGGAGGCACCAAGTCCAACAGTGAAGAGTGGGACTGAGTAGGGCAGTAAGAAGTGATGAACGAGGGAAGCAGCATCCCTCACATACTGAGAATTGAGGCCTCCTGCTTCCTTTTGCCAATCAGTATCCAAAGGACCAGCAGTCAGGCTTGCCTTCCCCAAGCTGCAAATCAGAAAATGAACGTCTAAAAAACCTGAATCCTTACAGCTAATACCACAATTAATGCAGAATGTTTTTGTCCTAAGATAAGGAATGAGACACATATGCTGGCTCTATTTCTACTTAACACTGTACTAGAGGCCCTAGCCACGGCAATAAGACAAGAGAAAGAAATAAAATTTATATGGTCCACTGGACAGTGAGAAATACAGTTGCCTTTATTTGCAGCATATGTGATTATCTAAACCTAAAGTACCAAATAGCCTATAAAAACGTATTAGAACTAGGATGCCTGGGTGGCTCAGTTGGTTAAGCGTCTGCCTTCAGCTCAGGTCATGATCCCAGAGTCCGGGATTAAATCCTACATTGGGCTCCCTGCTCAGCTGGGAGCCTGCTTTTCCCTCTTGCTCCCCCGGCTTATTTTTGCTCTCTCTCTAATAAATAAAAAGTCTTTAAGAAAAAGTTATTAGAATAAGTGAATTTAGTGAGGTACAAGATACATGGTCAACATATACAAATCAACTGTATTTCTTTATATTAGAAATGAACAACCAGAAATTTAACTTTAAAACATATGATTTATGGGATGCCTCGCTGGCTCAGCCTGAAAAGCATGACACTCTCGATTGTGGAGTCATGCGTTCAAGCCCCATGTTGGGTGTAGAGATTTCTTAAATAAATAAATAAATAAATAAAATGATTTACAATAGCATCAAAAAGCAAAATACTCAGCGACAATTCTAATACAGCATATATCAATTTTGTATGCCGAAAACTATGATAAACTGATGAGAAAAATCAAAGAAAACCTAAATAGGTTAAAAGAAACACCACATTCCTGAGTTGGAAGACTCAATACAGTTAAGATGTTAATTCTCTCCAAAATGGTCTACAGATGCAACATAATCCCAGCAAAGTCTTAGCAAGCTTTTAGTAGAGATCAACAAATTGGCCCTAAAAAGCTATAGTAATCAAGAAAGTGTGGTACTGGTAAAACGACAGATGTACGGGCCACTGGGTGGCTCAGTCACTTAGCCATCTGCCTTTGCCTTGAGTCATGATCCCAGAGTCCTGGAACTGAGTCCTACATCGGGCTCCCTGCTCAGCGGCGAGTCTGCTTCTCCCTCTCCCTCTGTGATCTTGCTCACTTTTACTCTCTCTCAAATAAATAAATAAATAAATAAATAGATAAAATCTAAAAAAAAAAAAAAAAGGATAGATGTATAGACCAATGGAAAAGAATGAGTCCAGAAAACGACCCACATATATATACGGCAACAGGTTTTTGACAAAGAAGTCAAAGTAATTCAACATAGAAAGGACAGTCTTTTAAAAAAATGGTGCCGAACGAATGGACATCTGTATACAAAAAAATGAACTTCAAATAGATCACATCCCTAAACATAAAACAAAAAACCATAAATCTAATAGAAAAAAATAAGACAATCTTTCTGACTCTAGTTTAGGGAAAGATTTCTTAAGTCTATCACAAAAAGAAAAAGCCATAAAGAAAATTAGAAGACACAGAGAAAATATATGTGATTACAAAGCTAGCTTCTCACCTCCTTACTCTACAGGGAAAAGAGATCAGTAAGATTAGCCTCCACACCCACAGCTTCTTATCCCTTTCTAGTTCATTCTTAAATAACACTGGACAGCTGAAAATAGTCAAATATTTGAAGAAAATCTTCAACATAATATATAAAACCCAAAATAGACTAACACACAAAGGAAAAAAAAACTGAGGAAACGGAGACAATGGAAGGAGCTGGGAAAACTTTAAAAACCACAGGCAGGCTTTGCTTTGCACACAGTATAGAGCCATAAAAATGACTGGACGACCCTACTGTATTAGCAAGTCAATGGATAAACAGAAAAAGACGTAGCAATAATTACACTACTTGGGAAAAAGTAAATATCAAAAGAAAGAGTTGAAAATGGTTGCCTCTGAGGGAGAGGATTATTATAACTTTTTATTATAAAATTTTTCTATTATTTGGCTCTAAAAAACAATGTTCATGTATTTCACTGAAAATATTCTAAAAGAAAAAAAAAGTCAAGGACTTCACAAAGATCTATGTAACACTGAAAAACCCTTATACCAATAGTAAATCGGTACTTGTCTGGCTTTGTTAAAGGCGTACACTCAGCTCTGTTAGACTCATTGGCTTTGGGATTCCGAGTAACACCCGCTTTTCTGACTTTCCAGTTCTCCTCTCTAAAAAGAGTCAGGGGAGCACCTGGGTGGCTCAGTTGGTTAAGTGACTGCCTTCAGCTCAGGTCATGATCCTAGGTTCCCGGGATCAAGTTCCGGGTCAGGCTCCCTGCTCAGCTTCTCTCTCTCTCTCTGCTGCTCCCCCTCCTTGTGCTCGCTCTCTCTCTTTCTTTCTCTCTCTGTCAAGGAAATAAATAAAATCTTTAAAAAAATTAAAAAGAAAAAATAAAAAGAGTCAGGGAGGGTGGACAAGATCACTGCCAATTGTCTTCCAGTTCCAAGAGTATATGGCTTTATCGAGTAACACTTCTGCTCACGGTCATAAATGCGACTGATTCTTTAAAAGAATCTAGCTCATTTCTTCACAAATGTCCTACAATCTAGATTCATTTTCAATCTACACTTCATCTGAATTAGTGTGGCATTACTGTATTCCACAGTCGTGAGCTTCTGCAAGGAGAAATGACAGCTAAGAAAAAACTCAAAACCAGTTACCTAAACAACAACATTTATAGCATCAATATCTTAATCCTACATATTTTTAAAGACATCCCATCTCTTTGGGAATTGCTGTTTTTGGTGGTTTCCGTTTTTCTTATAAACCCACCAAATCCAACCTGAGAAGGAAAAAAAACCCATAATGTCAACTGAGTTTCAGGCTCAAATTTGGAAGTGAGCTGTTTCACAAATGATGCAGAAGAAAGTAGGTAGGTGGGGCTATCCTATTCATGAAGGACCAGACTCTTCCTTGTGACGTGGGCACTCACTTTTCTCAGATGCCCACCATAGCCAAAATGATCTGAGCTAACAGAGAGGGAGAAACTGGAGATGAAAGAGGAAGATTTAAAAGAAAAAAAAAGGGGGGGGGGAAGCTATTGACTACCTGGGAGAATGCCACTCTAAATTCTAATAGTTTCATTATATTCATCAATTTGGCCATCCTAAATAGACATTCACAACATATATTTCATTAAATTAATGATGAGATGACATCATTAGCACCACCGATCAGATCTGACGAATCAACAGGGTACCATGGCTTTATCAGAAGAGAACATCCTTTCCACTCCCTCGGAAAAGAGGACCACCTACGAGAAGATGTTCTGACACCAAGAAACCACATCCTTCTTGCATCTTGGTTTGGTTTTTGAAGAGGCTTCTGGGGGATAATTTGTGACTATAACAGACTAGAAGTGAATCCCTTCCAAGAATTTAAGAGTCATTAATCTAAGGTGATGAGCTAATGTGCCTCATGGTCATTCCCAAGAATTCCCCAATTCTTTATATCAAATAGATGACAACGGATGTAATACTCAAATAAGGTAGATTCTCATGTGTCATTCCTTCCTGCCTTGTCGTTAGCAAACCAATTTAAAATATTCCTAGCCTGACTTTATGTTGTTCAAAAGGAAAAAAGCAGTCTTCAAGGCCTTTCCCAATCAGAAACCCAGTAGGAAGATAAGTTCCCAGGGTGTCCCAAGTTCTCTTGTTCATTTATTTATTTAAACCTTTCTCTGAGTGATCATGGGGCACCCTTTGTCAGATGCTGGAATGCAAAGATGAATGAATAGTATCATTTCACTTTCTGCAGGAGTTCCCAAGGCAGAGAATTCCCAAGGATCCCAGGTGGCATGGAAGGCCTCTCAGAAGGCCTTTCTGATGGTGGGGAAGGATCACAAATGGGTATATGAGGAGGGAGCAGACATTCTGGAAAGAACATACATGGAATTTGGGATGAGAGAAGTAAGGACCTGAATCCGGGTTCTGTCATTTACTGGTTTTGTGACTCCAGGCAACTTCCCGTACTTCCGCTGAGTCTCAGTCTCCTCGATTAATAAACAGGTTATTATGAGGATTAACGAAGAAAATGAAGCGAAACAGCACAAATTACACCACCTGGCACGTGGCAGACACCTGAATGCCAGTGCCTTCGCTGTTCCCTCCCTGGCCTGCTGTGGGCATGTTTTTGGAGATGATGCTGATCTGACTCTTCAGAGGCAGGGGTCCAAATCTTTGAAAAGAGCCAGGAAAGAAGGCGAGACAGAGAAGGAAGTGTGCCAACGGGAGGCGCAAGCAGCCTGTGTAGGTTGTACCGGCTGGCCTTGAGCCGCAAGGCAAGGGGAGGGAGGGAAGTTCTCTGGTAGCCTCCCCAGGGCGCATGAAGCCATCCACTGACTGCCGCTTATTCATGGGTGTCTGCAACCTGCAGACCATCAGGATCCACCCCAAATGCCCTACTGTGCTGGAAATGTATATGAGGCTTCTGGAAGACATGGTTCCATTTTTTCCCATCACTATAAGAACTTCAAAAATATATAGAGAAGTTTAAAGAAGAGCACAGTAAAGATCCACTCAGCCACCACTTAGATTCCATAATTAGTTCTACTTTGGGACTGAAGATTTGAAAAGATACAGCAAATTTTAGTTCTTTTGCATTTGGGAGAAGGGGCACAAAAGGGAGGATGTGAACGTTCCCATCTGGCAAGCATCTAATTGGTTCTACAAGACCAGCAGTGCCGCTGAACAAAATGGAATCTTTGCTTCAGAGACCCTTGAATGGACAAAAGGCAACACCTCGAGTCTGTAGACAGCACTTAAACATGGAAGCGCCATTGTCATCACAATGACAAACCTGGTTCTGGGCCACAGTAGCCATTCTTCATCCTTACGCCGACCTCCCCCAAATAAACACCAACCTCCTGCTGCTTTGGCTTGCTTAGGATGGACTAGCAGAAGTAAAAAGAATACAGTGACAAAAAAGAAGTATCAGAAAAATGTTAAAAATTTCTACCTCTAGGCAATAAGCCTATACAATTTACACATTTCTTAATTTATTTCAGCTAAAACTACTAGAGAAAATATAGAAAGGATCCTAACTGCATTGATCTGGGTAACTCCAGCAGGAAATCTGTTTTTCTTTAGTTAACAGACATGTAAAAAGTAGCACTTCAGTACACTACCTAAGTGTGTTGAGGGCAAATTCAACCGTTAGCACCATCAAAAAAAAAAAAATTACACTCTTACATGAAGGTAAGTATGAATAATATAACCCGTTCTTATGAACACAGATAATTACTTGTAATTATGGTGGATCACATAAATAACGGGAAAATACAAAAAGAAAATATTAATTCTCAACTATCATGGCCATGAGGAGATGCAAATGTGATTCAAGACATCAGAAGTCATCTAAGTGCCAGGTGATACTCAACGGAGCTTTCATGTTACTTAAGATAAAATCTTGAGATGATATTCTGTTTTCAAGTGTGAGGCAGAAGAAGGCTTTTCCACTTTCACTCTGGGGCTTTTGTCGGTTTCTGCAGCACTGTCACTCCATACTCTGGATCTGTTAAAGCAGACCTTCGTCTGAGACTCGCTCCATCCGGGTGCCAGACACTGACATCCCATCCAACACATGGAAACAGGAAGGCCAGATCTTCGCAGCATATTCTACTCAATCTACCAACCTCTCATTTTATCTTGAGCATGTTTACATCTACAAACGTTTTTAAATCAATTCTAAAAGAGATTAGTAACTGAAAATTATGAACTCATCAACTCTTTTTCTTGATAATTCGTCATTTTCTAGTCACATTTTTAAAGTATTCTAGGTTTGTCACTAGCACCCTCTCTCCCTGGTTACTGTGAGAAAGGCTTTGAGGCAAATATTACTCTAAGGGGCGCCTGGGTGGCTCAGTCAGTTAAGCGTCCGACTCTTGGCTCTGGCTCAGGTCATGATCTCAGGGTCATGAGATTGAGCCCCACATCCTGCTTCGTGCTCAGTGGGGAGCCTGCTTGAGATGCTCTCTCTCCCTCTGTCCCTTCCCCTCAACTTATGTGCACATGCTCTCTCTCTCTAAAAAGAAAAACATTCTACTATAAAAAAAAATGAGTTCCGACTAGGCTTCATCTTCTTGAAATTTTTAAATTATTTTTTAAAATTTTATTTATTTGAGGGAGAGAGCCAGAGAGACGGGGGGGGGCATAAGAGAGGGAAGGGGGCAGGGGGAGAGAGAGAAGCAGGCTCCCCACTGAGCAGGGAGCCCGACATGGGGCTCAATCCCAGGATCCTGGGATCATGACCTGAGCCGAAGGCAGACCCTTAATCAAGTCACCCAGGCGCCCCCAAAATTTTTAATTGTGGGAATATACACATCACAAAATGGACCACCTCAACCCTCTTAAATGAGCAGTTCTGCAGCATTAAATATATGTACATTGCGCTGCAACCAATCTCTAGCACCATTTTCATCTTGCAAAACAAGAACTCCACACCTGCTAACCCACAGCTCCTCGTTCCCTCCGGCCTCCAGCCCATGGCAGGTCTGCACCAGGCAGCAGGCTTCAGAACTTCCCGTCTCTTTGAAGCTGAATAATATTCCATTGTATGTGTCAACCTCACTTTGTTTATTCAAGTTCCCTGTACCTCTTTTTATATTATTTCCAGTAATCCCACTGACATATCTCCCGTGAGAGCTAAGAGCGGCGTCCTGAAGTGCGGGTGCACGGGAAGTCCAAGGGAAGAGACAAGCTAGATGAGGGCGTCTCTCCCTGACACTGGCGCGGTAGATGGCACAGGGGACACTTGTTAAAGAGTTGTTCCTGCACCTCGATTTAAAAGCTCCCAGGGTTTACCTCTTTAGGGACGTTCTGTGGTAAATCCAATCTGCCTGGTTAATTGTTCCATTAAGTAACTACATAACTTTCGAATTCTGCGTTTTATACTAACCATACTCTAGCTCAATGTTTATTCCAGAATCTTAAAATACTCCCTTCGGACCAGAACAATCCTTTCTTCCAACTGTTCAGATGTGGAAAGGAGTAAGTGGGAGGGCTGAGTGGAGGACCGTGATCATTTGTCCTTAGTTATTGCAAAAAATCACTTAGAACAGATGTTAGAGGTCTCCACCACCTTCGCAGTCTGAAAATAGCACAGCCCTCAGAAGATAATTAGGCCTGGCCAAAATCCGCAGAGCACAGGGGAAGGCAGCCGACCGACAGGAAGAGCTCTGCGCATGGCAGCATCAGCCCTGTGATGTGCAGCAAGACAAGTCCCCTTCCAGAGCTGGCCTCTGAGCGAAACACGACTACTACTAAGAATACCAACTGAGCCCCCTGCGTGTTCTTCCTCAGTCCCTTGTGAGGACAGAGAATCACTAGTCCTCTCCTGATGGCATCTCAGGATCTTGACTATGGTTCCTACTACCTCTCCCTCCAGCTGCTGTCCCAGGCTGAACACACTCAACCTGTGACTGTCTGTTCTCACTGTGAAATCCTCTCCCTCCGGCCTTGCCGCAGAGCCTCTACTTAACATCAACTCATCAACTGATCAAAGCCCAAGACTACGGGGCGCCTGAGTGGCTCAGTCGGTGAGGCAGCTGCCTCCGGGTCAGGTCATGATCCTGGGGTCCTGGGGTCCTGGGATCAAGCCCCATGTGGGGCTCCCTGATCAGCGGGCAGTCAGCTTCTCCCTCTCCATCTGTGTGCGCGCTCTCTCTCAAATAAATAAATAAGCTCTTTAAAAACAAAACAAAGCCCAAGACTGGATTCTACTAAGGGGAAGACCAGTGCTGGGCACACCAGAGGATGACACTTCAGAGTTTTTGACATTGGCTTGTACATCCCAGTATCATTTCTATTTTGGGGTATTTTTTAAATTTTTTTTTTAAAGTTAACAATTTTACATTGATGGTGCATAGGACTAGACATCTAAACCCTTGCCCCCAAAGAAGTAAGGTTGAAATTCAGAGGTTTTAAACTTAGAGTTTCTTTAACACAGGTTATTTTTATTTTTTGTTTTTTAAAGAAGACACAATTCTTTAAAATGAGACAGCGTTGCTCTCAAACATGTAAGTTCACAGGTAGATGTGCCATGTTCCGAAGAGGCAACTTCACGCACGGGCTGTGGATCCCAAACACCCGTAAGTAAGAATTCTGTGCAACTCCAGCTAAATTATTCAGCTTCTCTGAGACTCAACTTTCTCATACATAAATTAGGAATATCACCAAGGGTTTCAGGGCATTGTTACAGAGATTTTCTAAAAAGATGTAAAGCACCTAGCGCACAGTCCTGGAATGAAGAATTGCTTAAAAAACAGGAGCATCGTCTCACTTTTCATGTTGCTCCAAAAAGCAGGCGGTGTGTCCGTGAGTTTTACACCTTCAGACTGACAGGACAGAGGGAGAGATGGGAAGGTGAGAGAGGGTCAAGGAACGATCCCCTCAGCAAGAGCATGGGTCATGAGTTAGTCTTTCACAACGTGTATGACATACGATATTCATGAAATTCACTATGAGTGGATCATTTAAAATACGATGACACACCCAGATCTTGCCAGTTAGTACATTTTATTAAGGAGGTTCAAGAACACTAAAACCATCTGCAGTGTGAAGAATCACATTTCACCAGAAGCAAAGTAAGAGCGGCTTCCGAGGCACAAGGCTAAATGAAAAACAGAGCAGAGTAAAGGATGTGTGGTCCATTATCATCTACCTAACAGGAGGGGAGGGCATATATATGTAGTTGCTTAATAAATTTTTAAAAGCGGAAGGATGTACTAAAAACCAATAAACTCGGTCGCTATGAGGGAGGCAGGAAACTAGCTGGGGAAGGCAGGGAGAGAAGCTTCAGAGATCTGACTCCGGAACCACGTAAATGGGCTACGTAATTACACAGCAAAACTGATTTGAAAAAAGGCAATCCTTAAAGTTAAAAATGAAACAAACTTAAATGTTTACTGAGCTGACAGCTTAACCACAGATAGAGGAATTATTCCAAGTGACTTTAAAATCAAGTAATTTGACTGCTCATCTCTGGTCAGATACACTCTAGGGGAAATAATTACTACAAAAAATTTTATTTTCAATAATTACACTACTTGCAACGATACTGTTATAGTTATTCTGAAATTATTATCCATATTAGTATAAAGGAAATAAATAATTACTTTAATATCATTAAGAACCAAAAATTTCAGCATAAGGAAAAAAGAAACTAAAAGAAGTTAAATAAGTCCTAGAGTCTAAATGGAATTGGAAATATCAGCATAAACTAATCTCTATTTTTTAAGATTTTATTCATTGGACAGAGAGAGAGAGAGAGAGAGCACAAGCAGGGAAGGGGCAGGCAGAAGGAGAGGGAGAAGCTGAGCAGGGAGCCCGACACGGGGCTTGTTCATGATCATGACCCCAGCTGAAGGCAGGGCTTAACCGACTGAACCATTCACACACCCCAGTATAACCTAATCTTAAAAAGAAAAAGGAAGGAAGGAAAGAAGGAAGAAGTCCTTGCTAGCTCTTCTAATTAAAAAACGCTGTAACAATGAATTCAGTGTCAATAAACACCCTTAGAACCCAGATTACAGTTTCTAAATATCATTTCCCATCAAAAGGAACAGACCCTTTGAAGAAATGGCTAACTCTAAATATAAGGTAGGAAATGTAGAGAAGAGCCTGGAATCAAGAATACCAGAAGTCAAAGAGCCTATTAAAGGCGACTGGGGTTGTCTTAGAGAAACTCAAGAGTCGACTCAAAATTGTTTCCATTGCTCAGAAACAAGATAATTAGAGCATCAAAAAGAAGAACTATATATATATATATATTTAAAACCTCATAATTTAAAAAAACAAAACAAAATCTCATTGCTCACTGTTAGAAGGCAACAGGAAACCAATTAATTATTCTGAAAGCTGGTTTTTAAAAGGTGTGTTGAGGGGAGACATTAAAGAATTTATTCTGCTTTTTCTGTAGAAACTGTATCTCCAAGAAACTAATGAGATGAGGAGAAGCCCAATGTGATGCAAGAGGAAATACACATCACCATCTATGAAATATTCTTCCCATTACTTCAGTCCTGAATCTGATCAAGTTTACAGATATTACTAGCAGTTAATTACAAATACAGGAGTCACGGAACATGTTGAACAAACTTAAAATAATGCTCCAGAATACGGGAAATTCTACAGAGCTAACAACCTAGTTTCTGAAGAATGCTGGGGGTTGTGGGAGAATCCAGTGAGAGAGGGAATTCACAGACTGAGAGAGATGAGATGCACCAACCAAATGTAATATATGAATTGTTTGGAAACTAGAGCTCAAAAAAAACAAAACAAAACAATTATTTTAAAAAATGTGTGAGCAGGAAATTTGAATACTGGCTATATGACATTAAGGTGTCATTGTAGTTTTGTTTTGAAGGGACTGTTTATCTTTTAGGTACATACGTACAGAGACCTATGGCTGAAGGATATGCCATCTGTGATTTGTTTCAAAATTATCTGAAGGGAGAAGGAGAGAAAGAGTACTAATAAAATAGGACTGGCCACATGCTGACTGGTGACACACTGTGAGAACTTGCTAGCTAGGACTTTGTTATATTATTTTCCCTACTTTTGTATATGTTTGAGATTTTTCTGTAATGAAAGCTTTGGATCTTTTAAGTAGAAATTCAAAGGGCTTCTCTTCTGCTTCCCAGGATATTGCTTTTAAATGAAAAGATACAAGCTCTTAGAGGTTTTCTTAGGTGGTGTGGCAACTATAGTCAAGACAATTGACCCCTATGTGGCATGTACCTAGCTGCAATCTGAGTACCTTCTGCCCTTGAGGACAGACCCGGGAAAATGTATGGGGGGGGGGGATGGCAGAAAGAGCAGGGCTCTGCTGATAATCCTGGTATCAAACCCATGTCTTTGCCAAGGACAGTTTAATCTCCCTGAGCCTCTGCGAGATGCTGACAAACCTCACCTCCCTGACAATTCAGCTGTGAGCACCACGAGAGCTAAAACATGAAGGCCCGGGGTGTACCTGGGTGGCTCAGCTGGTTAAGGGTCCGACTCTTGATTTCAGCTCAAGTCAGGAGATCAAGTCCTCTGTCAGGCTCCACGCTCAGCATGGTGCCTGCTTAAGATTATCTTTCTCCCTCTGCCCCCCACCTCCCCCACCCGCACTTGCTCTCTCCTCTCTCTCTCAAAAAACAAAAACAAAACTAACAAAAACATGAAGAACCTAACCCAGAGCCTACCCTTAAAACTGGCACTTGAGTATTTATTCATTCACCAATTAGCCAAACACTGGAGGATCTAATTCTGGGTCAGACTCCAGGTTAGGTGTGAGAGATACAAAGACACAGAAAACAGGAAAGCAGACTAACGATGACAGTGGGAAGAGCAATGCATTTAAGGTTCTGAGCAAGGAAAAAATTTTGGACCTAGAATTCCATATCCAGCAACATTATCAATTAGGGGAAATAGACACATTTTTATAGCATTTACTAACCATACACTACATGTGCAAAAGAGGAAAGAAATCAAAGTCACCCATGGAAAAGAAAAGTACTTCCCTCAAAAAAAAAAAAGCACAAAAAGAAGGCTGGGATATTTAGAAGATTGTCGGTTGGGTAGCAAAGTTTTAATGACACAGGAATATACTTTCTTCCCAATGGGCCCCATCGTGCAACTTCTTTCCTTCAGAGAACTTGGTTTCCACCATCACAGGATTCTACAAACTGTATACCTGCTTCCACCTCCTAAAACTGACTTCTCAAGGAAGCACAAAAGTCCAGATACAGAAAGGTAACAGTGTAACTAATCATGGTGAGAAGAGAAACAGAGAAAGATGAAGGGAAAGTGCGGGCACTCCGCCTTTACAGAACTGACCCAGATACACTGGTCAAAGCTGACAAGACAAGAAATGTATTGCTTAAAGGAACATGGTCACAGCAGCTGGAAGAAGAGCCAGGGAGGGAGGAACAAAGATCCCCCCCCCTTCATTTTATATTCTCCCACTGAGGGAAAATTTTAAAGATTATGTGCATTTATCACTTTAACGGTTTAAAAAGTGCCGCTGGAAACAACCTCTCTGCTAAAATACACTTAAACCCACAAGACGGACGTGGAGTTTGCCAACATTTATGTTTCCCAAATACTGGAAAGGTTCTGAGCTGGCTGCATTAGATAATTTCACGGGTCCCTGCCAGAAGTGGAGCTCTCTCCAAGGGAATACGCAAACTGGAGAAACGTCCTATGGTTAAGATAAAGAGACAGAAGTCAAGTCTGTTCGCTAAGCTTGCTAAGCAGGAGCAAACGAGAGTGCCACAGCAGGAAGTGCCTCCCTGGAGAAGCAGCAGCGCCTAAAGCTGAATGGAAGGAACTCCTGGTGGCCAGAGAGCTGGGGTGGGGGGATGGGCAAAAAGGTGAAGGGGATGAAGAGGAACAAACTTCCAGCGACAAAGCAATCACAGTGATGTAAGGTACAGCGCAGGGAACACAGGCCACAATGTTGGAATAGCGCTGCATGGGGCAGATGGTGACGACACTTAGCGTGGTGAGCCCTGAGCGATGTACAGAATGGCTGGATCGCTGCGTTGCTGCACACCTGAAATTAATATAATATTGTACGGCAATTATACTTCAATTTTTTAAAAGACAGTTTGATTTAAAAAAAAGACAAAGCTGGATGAGGATTTCTGCAGTGGCGTCACGGAGCCAGCAGCAAGAGAAAAGAAACAAGAGATGGCCAACATGGAGCTTCCGAAGGCACCCCTCAAGCACACAGGGAGCAAGGAGCAGCCGTCGGGGTGACAGGGGTGGCGCTCAGGCCGCAGAGACGTTCGGAGACAGTGGGCGGGGGGAGGCCTGAAGCCCCCTCCTAACCCCCTCCACGTCGCAGAAGCAGGAAAGCAATGAAGGTGTGAACGGAGGACCAAGACACAAGAGGACAGAAAGGGCTGAGTCTGACTATGTTGAAATCGGGGAGAAGCAGCTTCTGAGACATTCTGGGAAACAGATGGCTGGTGGGAATTGAAAAGGCAGTACCCGCTGAAATGCTCAAGGATCTTTTCTTCATTTGGCGTGCTGCTTTATTTTTTCAGGGTAGCGTGAGGCTTTCGTGGGTTCCCTTGTGACACTGGTTTACCCAATCTGCTTGTTATTATATTCTCCTTATTTGAAAATCCTTCAACTATGGGCATTTTCAAAACTCTCAGTCTTAGGTTGGGAAGAAACCACTTGCTCCCTGAGGAGAGAAGCAAAGGGTCTCTAGAGATTGTATCAGTTTCCTCCGCGTGCTCTGCCCTGCGTGTGGTGTAAAAACATCTAGAATGTAAGAGCCAGAAGGGACCTCAGCATTTTTTTTTCCAACAAAATGCCTCATTTAAGATGAGAAAACAGAGGCAGATACTGGGCACTGGATGGGTATTTACTGACGGGAAGAGTGAATGAAGTCGTTTCCAAGGTACCAGGAGAGCCTCAGCGAGAACCCTTGTCTGCTAGCTGCCTGGGGTCAGTCCCCTGTCTCGCTATGGCCTCTGCAGTGCCCAAGACATTATCCCGCAGGAGCAGAGACCATGCTTGCCCCAACATTTGTGAACAAATGTGTAGGCAGTCTGACAAAGCCATGGGTCCTGGAATACAGTCAGGTTAATCGGGATTCCTCTTTGTCTCTACAGGGGCAGCTCCCCTTTTTGCTAAAGTAACACGCTTACTCAGTCACTCTGGGAAAGCACTAACCTTCTATGACGAGCAGGCGGAATCTGAAAACCCAACTCTGATGTATGCTTTAGCATTTCCTACATAAGTAGGAATTCCCAGGAGTCAAGGAAGGCTGCAATGGAGTCTCACGGACAGAAAACACGAGAAAGAAGAGACCAGCCAAAGGGTTTTTCCCAACAGTCGAAAAAACGCCAATCGTAAATAATCTGTAGACATGACTTACCAAATCTCTTCAGGGCAAAATGGTTTGAGGGCAAAGAGGCTTTGGAAAACCATTTTCTTTAACTAGAGAACATTCTTAATAAAATGAGAAGGGTAATACCACCTTCTTTTGGGAAGGTTTCAAACTTCAGTGCTTATTTTGGGGGACTAAACACCTACTAGGGAGATTTTAAATATTTTAGCATCCACTATTAAGAAGGATTCTTCAAACACCACGCTAACCTGTATTTATTCAGATTTCATGCCACCTAACCAAATCCCCTCCTCAAGCGAATTTATGTCTGGCCCAGTTTCCCAGAATCTAAGCCCTTAGCTTGGTCCAGTTATCGACTATAGGTTCCTTGAATATTCTGGACGCTGAATCCATCACAGACAATAAAAGAAGTACATGCCACCGAACCAATGCAAACAGCTGAAGGAGCTGATGTCCATTTGTGTCAGGGCAGCTAACAGCCCCCAGGAGCAGCTTGGCTGCTGTGCCCGTGCTCCCGGGGTCTCAGAGGCCGCTCGCTAAAGCTGCGGAGGCCTTCCCAATCTGTACCGTACCTTTAATGAGGAAGGCCTGCATGTCTGTGTTTATACTTTTGCCATTTTCACCATACTTCAGCCCCTTATTTTCTTCACAAGTATTAGTTGTTTAAAAAAAGAAAAGGAAAGAAACAAACAACAACATATCAAGTTTGCAGCATATGGAGAAATAAAACAGACAAATGATCACAAAGGACCAGAAGGAGGGAAATGGAAAGAGACTACTGTCAGAGTCCTAGGTTGTCCATGAAGCAGTGTGATTTTCACTTGAAGATCTGCTGTGATACATGACAGAGGCGCACTGTAATTTCTAGAGCAGTGCTTGGACAACAGAAATAATGTGAACCACAAATGCCATTTAAAATCTTCTAGGAGCCACCATTAAAAAAAAAAAAGTGAAAAGAAACCAGTGAAGTTGATTTTAATAATATTTTATTTGGCCCAAGATATCCACAATATTATCATTTCAACATGTCATCAATTCTTCAAAATCTGATGTGTATTTTATTAAATTGGCAACAAACGTATGGACTAGCCACACGTGAAGTACTCCGCAGCCACATCTGGCTGGTGGCTACCGGACTGGAGAGGGTAGTTCTACACCCAGGGTCAGCAAATCGTTCTGTGAAGGGACAGACAGTGCACAAACTGAGTTGTGCGGGCTTATGGTCTCTGTCAAAGTACCCAAATCTGCCACTGTAAGGCAAAGCAGCCAGAGGCAAGACGTTAATTAACAGGCATGTCTGTGTTCCAATAAAACTTTATAAAAACACGTGGACTGGATCGGGCCGGTGGGCTCTAGTTTGTCAACCACTACTCTGGAGCAATGACTAAAAAAATAACACAAAGAGGTAAAAGCAAAAAAGGCAACAGAGAAGATAAACAGGATGCTAAAATATCAGCAAATACCAACTCATACACAAGTCATTCAAAGGGCAACAGAAAAGAAGAAAAGAGGGCAAAACCCAAGCAGGACAAATAGAAAAATACCAAGATGGGAGGCCCGCCCATCTGTATCATTCATTAGATTAAATGTAAAAGAAAGGGGTTGTCAGAATGAATAAAAGAGCAAGACCCAAGTAAATGCTGTTTATAAGAAACACACTTTACAAAGACAAACAAGTTACCAGTAAAAGGCTGAATAAAATTATACTAAGCAAACACCAAGGAAAAGAAACAAGAGCGCCAATATTAGTTATCAGACAAAATAAACATCAAGAAAGATTATTACTAGATATCAAGAGGAATATTCCATACTGATGAAAGGGGCAATTCATTAAGAAGACATAGGAATCCTTAATAGGCACATACCTATCAAAAGAGCTGCAAAATACATGAAAAAAGAAACTGATAGAGTTAAATGGAAAAACAGATTTACAACCACAGTTGGAAATTTCAACACCTCTCTCAGTAGGTGAAAGAAAAAGTAGAACCCCCCCCAAAAAATCAGTAAGGATATAAGGATATATATTTGAGCACCACAATCCAATGTAACCTGAAATGACAATAATGAAACGTTATACCCATTCAAGGGCATGTGGAACACTCACCAAGACAGACCGTATGCTGGGTCATAAAACCAGCGTCAATAATTATCAAAGAAGGTCTAAGTAAGTTCTGGGTCAAAGAAGAAAGCAGAAGAAAAATTAGAAAATCCATTCTAATAGACATTAGTAAAAAGACAGCCTATCAAAATTTGAGGGATGCAGTTATGCAATCTAAAGGAAAATTTGCAGCTTTAAATGCTTTTATTAGAAAAGAAGAAATATATAAAATCGGTGAGTTAAGTTCCCACACTGAGAAGCTAGACAAGGAATAACATTAAAATACAAAACAGGAAATAGTAAGAACAAGGATATAATTAAATGGAAAAAAGCAAAGACAAAAAGGAAAGAACAATAAAGAGTTGGTTCTTTGAAAGAATTAATTGATAAACACCTAGCAAGGAAAAAGCAGGTAAACACATATTGCCAGTATCAGGAATTTCTAAAGCAGCATAATTATAGATCCTACAGACATAAAAATTACACGGGAACATTTTGAGCTAATAATTTTACGCTAACAAATTTGACAATTTAAATGAAATGAAATATTCCTTGAAAAACATGAATTACTAGAAGTGATCCAACAAGAAACAGAAAATCTAATAATCCCATATCTCTTACAGAAATTGAGTCCATAATCAAAACCATTCCACAAAAAAACTTCATGCCCAAATGTCTTCACTGGTAAACTCTACCAAAAACTTAACAAAAACATAAACCACCCTATACACACTGCTGGAAAATAACAAAAGAGGAAATTCTTAACTCTTTTTATGAGGTCAGCATAAACCTGATAACCAAACTTGACAAAGATTTAAAAAAAAGAAAAAATTCCAGGGGCGCCTGGGTGGCTCAGTGGGTTAAAGCCTCTGCCTTTGGCTCAGGTCATGATCTCAGGGTCCTGAGATCGAGGCCCACATCGGGCTCCCTGCTCAGCAGGGAGCCTGCTTCCTCCTCTCTCTCTGCCTGCCTCTCTGCCTACTTGTAATCTCTCTCTCGCTCTGTGTCAAATAAATAAATAAAATCTTAAAAAAAAAAAAATTCCAATCTAGTATTTCTCATGAACAAAGATATAAGAATACTTAAAAAAATATTAACACATCAGGTCTAGTAGCACACAAGAAGGATAATACATTAGGACCAAGAAGGATTTCTCTTAGGAATATAGATCTGATTAAACATTCAAAAACCAATTGATCCTTCCCACTTCTATTTGACAATATACCAGAGGTGCTGGTCAGTGCAATCAAGCAAGACAAAGAAAAAACATGAAGATTGGAAAAGAAATAAAACTGTTGTTAATAGCATGCCAATAGGATTGTGTACATAAAAAACCCTGTGGAATATTAAAAAAAAACTATCAGAATAAGTCAATTTTAAAAGGTTGCAGAATACAAAGTTGATATACAACAGTTAATATGTCTCTATAGAAGCAGGAAACAATTTGAAGATGTAATTTAAGAAACAGTTCCATTTACAATAGCAACGGCAATATAAAATACTTAAGAAGAAAATTAACATTAGACTTGTAAGACTTCTACAGTAAAAACTACGAAACAAGCTGAATGAAGAAAGAGGTAAGAGGACTGTAAAATTTGCGTGGANGTGTGTCAAATAAATAGATAAAATCTTTAAAAAAAAAAAAATATGTCTCTATAGAAGCAGGAAACAATTTGAAGATGTAATTTAAGAAACAGTTCCATTTACAATAGCAACGGCAATATAAAATACTTAAGAAGAAAATTAACATTAGACTTGTAAGACTTCTACAGTAAAAACTACGAAACAAGCTGAATGAAGAAAGAGGTAAGAGGACTGTAAAATTTGCGTGGAATACAAAGAATCTAGAATAGCCAAAACAATCTGACAAAGAATAACAATGTTGGAGGGTCTATGCTACCTGATTTTAAGACTTACTATAAAGCCACAGAAATAAGAAAGTGTGGTATTGGCACAAGAACAGGAATAAAAATGATTGGAACAGAACAGTCTAGAAATAGACCTAGACATACATGGTCAATTTATTTTTGACAGAAATGCCAAGTCAATCCAATGAGGAAAGAGAAGTCTTTTTAACAAACGTTGCTGGAACAAGTGGATATCCATATTAAAAAAAAAACAACAACTAAATCGTGACTCCTATCTCATTCCATATACAAAATTCATTTGAAATGGGTCATGATTTAAATGGAAAAACTAAAACTATAAACCTTCTGGAAGGAAACCGGTGCAACCTTAGTAGGCTAAGATTTAACCATAAAAGAAGAAAAAATCATAGACATGACTCCATCAAAATTGAAAATATCTGCTCATCAAAATCACTAACGAGATGAATATACAACCCCAGAGTCAAAAAACATTTGCAGCACATACATCTATCTGACAAAGGACGTATCTCCAGAATACACCAAAGAACTCCCACCGATCAACGGTAAAAAGACAAAAACCCAATGAGAAAATGGGCAAGAGGCTTACATATCTACCTCAAAATGAAGATATCGGAATGGCCAACCAGCACCCCAAAAAAGTGGTCAACGTCATTAGTCACCAGAGAAACACAAATTAAGACCTCAATACAATACCCACCTTGTACCCTCTAGAACGGCTAAAATAAGAAAGACCGAGAGCACTACACGTTGGCAAGGACAGAGCAACTGGAACATCCCCACAATGCTAGTGGGGTCTATAAAATGGTACATCTAGTTTGGAGAGCTGTTTGGATGTTCTTGTAAAGTTTAACACACACAGACTTAAGCTGAGAACCAACAATGTTACTCTTAGGTACTGACTCAAGACAAATGAAAACATATGGCCACAAGACATTTTTTTATAGAAATGTTCATAGCGACCTTATATATGATAGCCTCAAACCGGAAACAACCCAATGTCTACCACAGGAATAGACGTAAATGTTGTATGTTCATACAGTGGAATGCTACTGAACAACGAAATTATAACAAACTCCTGATACACACAGTATCAAGGGTGAATTTAAAAAACATGGTAAGTGAGGGGTGCCTGGGTGGCTCAGTTGGTTGAGTGTCCAACTCTTGGTTTTAGCACAGGTCATAATCTCAGGGGGGTGAGATCAAGCCCCAGATCCCCACATCTGGCCCCACGCTCTGCATGGAGTTTGCTTGAGATTCTTTTCCCCTCCCGTCCCCTCCGCTCCTCCCCCAACTTGTGCACGCTCTCTAAAATAAATAAATAAATCTTTAAAAAAAAAAAAAGTTAAGTGAAAGAAGCCCAACACAATACGATTCCCAATGTGATTCCATTTTTTATAAATTCCAAGAATAATCAAAATTAATACATAGTCGCAGATATGAGAAATGGATGCACAGGGCAGTAGAGGCTTGCGGTTGCTTGAAAAGGGACACAAGGAAATTCTGTGAGGAGATAGAAATGTTCTATGTCCTGTTTTGAGTGGTGGATACATTGTTGCATATAACTCTTAAAACTCTGAACTAACCTTTTAGATCTGTTCATTTTATTGTATATTATGTCTTGATTATTAAGTAGGCTTCACAACCAGCACAGAGGCCAATGAGGGGCCCGAACCCACAACCCTGGTATCAAGACAGTAGCTGAAACCAAGAGTCAGAAGCGTAACTGACCGAGCCACACAGGCAGGCACCCCTGTATCTCAATTTTTTAAATCTCTAAAAAGCCATTTAAAAAGCATAGAAGGCAATCCAAAATATTAACAGTGATTGCTTCTGGGTGATAGGATTATGGCTAATACTTCCTTCTGTCAGTTCCCACTTTTCTAATCTTTATCATTTTCTGTAATGCACTTTCCCCCCTTTTCTATACCCACATTTTGTTGTTTCACAAAGATACAACACATGACCACTATCTATCTTCTGAGGGACGGGCTATGAGTAATGAGGGGAAGTATGTCGAGTTCTCTTTCTACAGCAGACATGTGGCTCAGTGTCTCCAAGGGACCCGAAACAAGGTCAGAAGCCCAGGCAGGAGCCTCACGGTGGACTGTGGGGGAGAAAGACAGGGTGGATTGGACCCAGATGTGTCCAGCTCTGCTCCTGGTTCCTTCACTGAACTGGTGGGCGGGTTGCAGAGCCTCTGCTTCCACACCCCTGAAATGGGAACTACCCGTATCCTACCTGCCTCAAAGGGGGTTTTGTGAGTTCGTTAATTGCAAGACCTGCGGGTCTACACGGTACAGAAGGAATCTGTGTAGCAGTAACTTCCGACATTATGTGGAAAGTGAGGGGAAAAAAATGTCTTTCTCGAAAGTCAATTTAGGACTTAAAATCCCGTGAGAAGCAGGAAGAAAAACTATTGCTAGAAGAACTCTGCCCTTTTAATTCGACAGTCGAGAACTCTTACCTGTTGGTGTGGTAGTAGTGATTCTGCAGAGCATAGGATATACACTGAGTGTTTGACCGTTTTCCCTCAACCTCCTGCCAAGTATCTTCTGTCCACTTTCTCTTGATCTGCTTCTCCTCGTGTTTCTTCCCCACGTATTCGGCATAGGTCTGGATCCGATAGCTTTCTGCGTATTTGCTGGTATTGACGGCTACAAGGAAAAGAAAAAAATCCATATTAAAAAGTCTAGCCTAGCCCCGGAGATGTCACCTTTGAAAGGTGCCCTGAGGTTGTTAAAGAAACCAGAGATTTGGGTCTGAGTTCTGACCCCAGCTCCCCCACTGAGAAGCCGGGGGGCTCTGAGAATGGCCTGTGGACTCTCCAAAACTCAGTGTTCTCATTTGGAGGAAAGAGTCACTGCGCCCCAATCTTCTGATGGCTTGAGAGTGCTCTGTAAACTATAAAGAACCATAATGGTGGTAAGTGAAAGGTATTTGCAGGTAACATTACTGCTTGAAAATTACTCCTTTTCAGTGTAAGAAAATGGGAAAAAAAAAAAACAACACAACCCACTAAGGGAAAACTGTAAGCCCTTACTTGTTAAAAATGAAAATGAAAGCAGTCCTGACCACTGTGTCAGAAACTGAAGGTCTACCCTCTGTCTGTGCCCAGGGTTTTGCCCATGTGATGTCTCATCTCACAGCTCCTCCGTCTGCAAGGGAGGAAGTGGCTCTACTCACAAGAAAGCGGGGGCACAGAGGAGGGGTGGCTGCCACGGGCCACCCCGTGGCTCAGCTGCAGTGCTGGGGTGCAGACCCAGGCTGCACCGACCCTAAGGCCAGGGCCTCTCTCGTCACTCTGCACCTCGCCGTGAGCTCTGCAAATTCAAGACACGGCCACCATACTTGAGACTTGCCTCTTCTCTTTCCGCTTTTAAAGACTGCTAATTCTCTGTAATGTGCCTCTGGCTGGCAGGAGCATTTGAAAGCTGGAGCTTATTCCCTCCCTGGTGTTAACATTTCACCACGGCCAGGTCAGTTTCCTTAGAGTCTCTGCGGCCTGCTCCTTGGAGGAGGCTGGTGGACAGAATGTGCTGGGAGCGTGGGAGTGAGGATCCACGGGAGGCCCGCTGGCGGAGGGGCAGCCAGTCGCTGGTTCTGGCTCCTGCAGTTTGAGCATGTGCTCTCCAGCCCACCATCGCTACCACCGCTGACTACCTACACACTGGCGGCGAGACAGTGAGAGTCTGGCCATGCTGGTCGGGGCCGTGAGGAGCAGACTTGGTACCTGGGCAGCTGTCCAAGCACCATGATGTCTAAAATGCAGAGTCTGTGCACCCGCTCCCAGTGACATTCTTGGTACAGTCGTTCCCGCTAAATACCGAGCGAATGACGGCATGGCAGAATACAAGTGGTGACAAGCATGAAGTCCTTAAGCACATCAGCGCCAGACAAGGGACTCCGGTACCTCAGGGACCTTAAATCAGAGGGCAAGACAATTGCGTGAGAGGCAGAAGCTCCACGTGTCTGACACCTGACACTTTTCATCTCTGCTCCAAGTAGACCAGATCTGCCTAAAACTTCCAAGCACAACCGTGCTTTACAGAATGTCATGCCCTAAATGTTCAGCCGTCTAAGGAGCAAAACATAACAACAACCACCACCACAAAAGAAGAAGAAAAAAAACTCTACTCTTTAAAAAACACAAATTTTTACTAAGAAGTTTGCGTAACTTTTCAAATATCCACTCTAGAGTTAAAGAGAAAAAAAAACGGGGTGAGGAACCCCAGAATATTACAGAACTTCCCTATTATACAAAGTGTCCCAAAGAAGGAGAGTGAGTTACTGAAATGTGAGCTCAAAGCAGCGTGCTCTGACTCACTCCCAAGGAGATAAACAGAAAAAGCATCCAGTCCTGGAGATGTGCGACTGGTCAAAGTCACTCCTCAGCACAGGACCAAAGAAACAGGATCCTTTCTCGAAAACCTGACTCCCTGGGACAGCTACTTCTCTTGCTTTCGACGGTCCACATCTCTGACTTTCTCCATTCATGTAACCAGCCGACCATTTAAATATCCAACAAACATCCAACACCCATGCTTTTGCCCGGCAACTGCTCACTGTCCCAGGGAACCGTGTTCGATATTTGGAAAAACAAGACCAGATTTCCATTCTCTTCAGCTTCTCCTGTCACCTGCAAACTCATGCAGGGGTGATTTCCCTGTAAAGCCTAAGACTATCTTAGGAATACCGGTTAAACCAGCAGGGAGATCCATAAGGAGAACCCACAGATTCGACCATTATTACTGAGTCCTGACTGCTGGCAAATGAGCACCTCCTCGATTTTCCTCTTTAAGATCCAGTCTTTCTTCCAGCAGGTTTACGGTGCAGGCCCCAAAGGGATGACATCTGCAATAATCCCTCTCTCGAGTTTCACTTGGACTCCCAAGTAAAAGAGGAGGCTTGAGTCAATATTCCCCATGAAAGCAAAGGTGATGATAGGGTCATAAAGGAGCCAAGATGATCTGTTTAACAGTATCCGGTTGTTTCCAATAATTGAGCTCGCAGCCCCACGGACAAACGTTGCAAACAAGTCCCTAACCACGGTGGGGAATTCGTCCGAGCACATGTGGAATTAGGATCACTTAAAAGGGGAAACAAATAACAACCTGCTTTTCACCGCTGGCCTTCACATGGCAGTCATTCACGAGCATTCCTCCACGTCCCAGCAGCTCTGGGGCTCTCGGCCTTTAATCTGGAAGCCAAGCTCTGGCTCCAAGCCATCCCTCCTCGAATGGATGAATCAGCAAAATGAATTGGCTGTCAGCTGTGTCCTCCAGTGATTCCAGCTCGCCTGTCAGAAGCAGCATGCAGCAGGCTGTCTGGTAATACTAACCTTTTCCAAATTTGTCAGGAAAATGACTCAAGGCCATCTTTCGGTCGTGCCACGTGGTTAGAGCCGCTGGGGAAACACACATGCCGATGGCCCTCCGGGCTTCCTGGTAGGCGAGCGAGGGCGGCTGCCCTCCCGTGGGCTCCCCCACTCACAGCTTCCCCACGCCGGCTCTGCCCATGTCCTGACACTCTCACCCATGATAGCATTTCATCTCCACTAGGGCCCCACGAGGAAGGGACACTGTGGTCACCACACAGATAAAGAGACTGAGATCAGGGAAGCTAGGCTGCTCGCTGAAAGTCTGGTAGGTAAGCCACAAAGCCGGCTTGGAACCAAGACGTGATTTTTTTTTTTTTAATGTAATACTGCCACGTTTTTTTAAAAATGTATTTACATGTTTATTTAGACTGACAATTGTCTTCTAAAATGTATCCTTTACTAGGAACTTTAAAGAATTACTTAAAATGTTTTACTTTTTTTTTTCCCTAAAAATTAAGAACTTTCCATTACTGCCAGGCAAAGCGTCTCCAAATGAGTTGACAGAGATACATTATGATTATGGACAAGATGACTTAAGATACAGATTCCTTCCTCAATTGATCTATAGATTCACTGCAACTCCAATAAAAAGAAATGCTGCATTTTAATAAAACCCTGTAAAAATTAAAAAGGAAATTAAAAAAAAATCTCAACAGAAAAGAGAGCAGGATCAGTAAGGAACTGGGAGAGGAGGTCAAGTGCAAAGGGGATGAGGGAATTACAGGGGCGATCCTTTATCTTCACATGTGGTGGTTACATGACTATGCATTTACTGAAACACAGCTGTAAACAAAGAGGCTTTTACTGTACAGAAATTACACCCCAATTATTCTGTGGAACTTGAAATGTTAATTCCAAAAGTTAAACATAAGAACAAATGGGCCAACAATGGCCTAGACCTTTCCGGATAAGAGTAAGGAAGGGGGACGTCGCCTTGCTAAGCAATAAAAGCTTATTGTAAAGCCAGAGGAACTAAGGCAGTAGAGCAATGGTACAGAGATCAACAAACTGACCAACAAGAGAAGAACCTATAAACAGCCTTACGTAGCTGTGACACTTTGATTTTTGACAGAGACAGCACGACCGAGAATGTGGAAAAGGAAAAGTTGGAAAAATTGTTTATCCATAGGAAAAAAATGAAATTGGACTCTTAGTCACACCATGCTGAAAAATCAACTCCAGATGGATGAAGAACTGAAATGTCAAGAGCAAACTTTGAAAACTTGAAAAGAAAATATAAGTGAATATCTTTCTGAGCTTGAAGTAGGAAAGAATTTGTGAAGATACAAAAAGTGTTAGGCATTCGAGAAAGGTCAATGGCATGACTCCATTAAATTAAAATTTTTGTCCGTCAGTAGACACTTCAGAGAGTGAAGACAATCCACAAACTAGAAGAAGGTATTTGTAACGCATGGAACTGGTGAAGGATCAGCACCCAGAATACATAAAAACGCCTACAATACAAGAAGAAAACCCGCAACAAAAAAAAATGGGCCAAGACATGAAAAGCATGCACAGTCATTTCATAGCAAAGGAAGCATATAATGCCAATAATTATATAAAGAGATGCTCAAGCTCAGGCAAAGACAAATTGTGAGAACAACATCATTTTGTGTGTTTTGCTGGCAAAAAATTTAAAAGACTGCTAAGAGCAAATAGTTGGCAAGACGTGAGGGAACGGGATGTCTACTGGTACAACCACTGAAGAAAACAATTTCGCAATCTCACTTACGTTGAACATTCACACATCCTCTGACCCAGCAGGTCCACTCTTAGACATATATTATTAACACATGAGTATCATGAGATACTCAAGAACAAGAACTTTGTTTTATTTATTTTTTTTTTTTAAAAAAAGACTTTATTTATTTCACAGCGGGAGAGAGATCACAAGGAGGCAGAGAGTCAGGCAGAGAGAGAGGGGGAAGCAGGCTCTCTGCTGAGCAGGGAGCCCGATGCGGGCCTCGATCCCAGGACCCTGAGATCATGACCTGAGCCGAAAGCAGAGGCTTTAACCCACTGAGCCACCCAGGCGCCCAAGAACTTTGTTTTAAAGAACACAATGTTTACACTATCTGAGAGAGAAGGGAAGAAGCAATCCAAATCTCTACCAGCAGGTGAATGGAAAAACTGTGCTGTATTTCCACACTGGAGTATCGTCTCACAGTAAACATAAATGAACTACAGCAACATATAATAAAATGGACGGATCTTAAGAATGTTAAGAGTAGAATGGTGGGGCGCCTGGATGGCCCAGTTGGTTAAGCGATTGCCTTCAGCTCAGGTTGTGATCCTGGAGTCCTGGGATCAAGTCCTGAATTAGGCTCCCTGCTCAGCGGGGGGTCTGCTTCTCCCCCCTCTCATGCTCGCTCTCTTTCAAATAAATAAAATCTTAAAAATACATATATAATGGTGAATGAGAAATGCAAGTCCCACAAGTCTATTTGTAGTCTGACACTCTTTTTATTACGTTCTAAAACAAAAATCAAACAAACATATCCACTATCTGGGGAGGGGTGTGTGTGTGTGTGTGTGTGTGTGTGTGTGTGTCAGTCAGAGAGAGAGAGAAGAAAAAAAAGCAAGAAAATGACCAACACAACCTTCAGAAGCGCGGCTGTGGGGAGGGTGTGTGTGTGTGTGTCTGTGTGTGTGTCTGTGTCTGTGTGTCTGTGTGTGTGTGTGTGTGTCAGTCAGAGAGAGAGAAGAAAAAAGCAAGAAAATGACCAACACAACCTTCAGGAGCGCGGCTGCCCCCGGTAGGGAATCAGGAGGGTGGGAGGAGGAGGAGCAACAGACAGTCGTAATTTATTAGCAATAGTTCCGTTCTTTGGTTGAGTGGTGGTTTCACAGATGTTCATTACATCTTAAACAAACAAATTCTTTAGGTTTTCTGTTGTTTATCCTGTCCAAGTACTAAGGGCCATTTCCAGTACAGACGGCCTAAGGTGGAAGGTGTCTGAAAGACAAGGTAAGAGTCTCTCCAGGTTCATTGTCCTCAGTGACACGGCGGTGCCCGTGTGGTGTGAGCACCGCGTCTGGGACCTTCCTCAGGAAGCGAGGCACGTCACCACCACCTCTATATATCTGCTGGTAGCCTGTGTCCACCCAAGAGAGAAAATTCAGGAACTCTTCAGTTAAGAAGTCTGTGTTGGAGGGCGCCTGGGTGGCTCAGTGGGTTAAAGCCTCTGCTTTTGGCTCAGGTCATGATCTCAGGGTCCTGGGATCAAGTCCCGTATCGGGCTCTCTGCTCAGCAGGGAGCCTGCTTCCTCCTCTCTCTCTGCCTGCCTCTCTGCCTACTTGTGATCTCTCTCTGTCAAATAAATAAACAAAATCTTTAAAAAAAAAAAAAAAAAAGAAGTCTGTGTTGGAGCCTGAGCCGGGGCCCGAGAGCCCTGGCTGCGGAGCCAGCGCTGACTCCAAGGACAGGCTCCCTGGGGCAGGCACAGTCGGCGCGGGGGGCCAGGCCTGAGCCTCACCGCGAGGCTGGGAAAGAAAGGCACGAGCACCCCTGAACCGTGGAGACTCAGGAAGCTGGCCGGCTTGCGTCTGTCTCCCAGGGAGGCCTCAGGACCCTGGTCCCCTGTTCTTCCTTTCACGCGGTGGGCACTGCTCCAACAGAGGGTAATGATTTTTTAAGCTCTACAGCCAACGTGGGGCTTGAACCCACAACCCCGAGGTCAAGAGTCCCACGCTTACTGACTGAGCCTGCCAGGTGACCCGAGGCAAATTATTTTTAAAAGCACTGAGGCTGAAAGAGTGAAAACAAAGACACCCGAATGCGCTCCCAACCCGTGAGGAGGACGGACAGACAGAAATAATGAGGGAAGAGGCAGAAGGCATGTGATTCCATCATCTCTGCCTCCCCGAGGTCTCCCCCAGGGCGCCTGCCACACGGGAGGCCACGCCACAGAGATGTGCAGAGCGCCACGGAGCCCCCTCCCCGGCCGAGAGAGGACGCGCGTGTGACCCTGGCTCTGCCACGCGCAGGCACACCCGCGGCTGCGCGTTCCCTCCACGTCCGTATCGCCGCCACGACTGAAGACAGACTGCCACCCGTCCTGCCCGCTGCTCCCACCCTCATTTGACCTGCCAGGTCTCTAACGAAGGCTAAGGAAGTGGCAACGAATACTCTCTCCACGAAGTGGATAAAGGCTGACCTCTAGGTATGACGATGTTTACTTAAAACCTACATCAAGAAAGAGAAGCAACAAAGTCAAGTGGGAAAACCACAGGTTCCGACGCCACAGGGGCCTGGGTTCAAATCCTGCCTCACCTGCCTCTGTGGCTTCATTTCTTTATCCATAAAATGGGCTTATCTACTGGCTTTATAAGGCTGCTAGGAAAAGTGGAAAGCATCCGTGCAAAGCTTTTAGCACAGGACCCAGCACTCAGTAGGTGTCTAATTAATGAGGCTACTGCTGTTAAATCACCAAACCTATGGTTCAGACAAAAAGAACCGCACCTGAGCCAACAGAAGACTTTCTGCAGGTGACACAGAACCAGCCAGCTAGAACTCACGTCACCTTGGTGAGCCCCAAGGGAGGGGGCCTCACATAGCCCGAGTCTGCGAGAGCTCATGGAATACTGCTGTCACGTAGAATGTGCACCTAGCAAACCCTTTCCCATGCAAAAGCACGGAGAGAAATTGGACAATACAGGGACCAGTACATCAACTGTACTTGGCAAGTATTAAATCAAGAAGTCTCTAAGTATCATTTTTCAGAATTGTACCGAGTCCGAAGTAAGTCGAATCATTTTCACGAATTTCGTTGACAACACCAGAGTCAGCCTTACAGCCGTTCATCTAGATCATTCATTCAACAAACACTGGGACTGGGTAGCGTGCAGGGCACTGGGGCGGGGGGCAGAAGAAATGGGACATTCTCCGCCCTGAGGAGGCCCACAGTCTAGAGGAGAAAAAGGAAGGGAACAGACTGGTAGCGAGCACCAGGCAGGCCAGAACCTCGGCATGCTGCTTTTAACATGAGAAGGGGCAGGAGGGAAGGAGAGGGGAAGGACAAATCTGAACTAGCCGAAGGGGGACTGAGGGAGAGGTTGCTAGAGAGGCTCTAAGAAGCCCTGAGGCCTCTGCCCACCACCTCAGCGTCCAATGCCGAATGCGTGACGTCACTAAGGACACTGCTTCCATTAACCAGCGTGGTGCTGCGTTTGTTCTCTTTTCATAGTTCCTGCCTGAAAAGTCGATGAGAAGTAAATAAAGCTGCCATTTACTGAGTACTTACTGTCTGTAAGAACTATGCTAACTGCCTTACAACAGACAAAGGTACTTAGATCTCACTTGGTCGTTTATTCGTCGTTCCATTAGTTTATGAATACAGACACTGATGGATTAAATTCTCATCTGTTCATTCATCTACCCATTCACGGAGGAACAAACACTCCATCTTCTAAGCCTCGGCAACTGGGGCCGTTAGGGTGGGTCAGAGACACAGGCGCTGTGTTCGCAGGGAGAGGGAGAGCACGCAGAGTGTGAGATGCATGTGCTGAGGACTGGAAACGGAGAGGCGCTCTGGGGGCTCCCTGGGGAGCTGGTCAAGCCCAGGGTGCAGGGACCCACTCCCTAAGGAAAAGACACTCGGATCTTCCCCGAGATTTGAAAGGCGGGAGAGGACTGGGGGTGGGCACTGTGTTCCAGGGAGAAGGAACATGAAGTGACCGATCTCTGAGTGAGGAAGCACAGCCTTGACCAAGGAAGTAGGACCAACACCGCAGAGACTGAAAAGGGGGCGGAAGAGCCCTTGGTGAAGCCAGACCCAAGGGCACAGCACAGAAGGCCCATGGCCACACAGCGTGCAGTGGGAGCCACCACTGGGTGTTTAGTCAGGGGGAGGACGTGATCTGACATGTATTCCTACAAGACCACTGTCCCTAAAGGGGAAAGAACAGGAATAGGAATGGAGACGGCCCAGAGGAAAAGAAGAAGTCCTAACACAACTCCAAGGAAGGCTGACATGTAATCGTCATACACATGGGGAAGAGCAGCCATGGGTGCCTGGGAAGCCACAGGCTGCGGGGACGGGGGACTAACCTAGAAAGTACGGTGCTGTGGAATTTGAGAAGGAACAGGCCGATGTACTGAGGGACGGGAAAGAGGAGGGGAGAGTCTGGTGGCTTAATGGCCCAGAAGTTCCAGGGACCTTAGCAAGAGTAGGTCAGTGGTGTGCAACCACAGCCAGATGACAGTGAGAGGGGACAGGCACGGGTCACACGTGCAGAGCACTTGACTTTGGAGAAGGAACGACACCACCAGGAGCGGAGGCGAACTGGGATCTGGGGAGTTTTCTGAAAAGGTGGGAGGGATTCGGCAGGTTTCCACACTGCTGGGAAGAAGTCAGTGGGTGGGCACAAAGGATAAGGGGCAGCGGAGGCCCCAGAGAGGAGATGGGGCCTGGAGCCCGTGGGCGGGGCCCACTTCTGAGAAAACAGAGTTGTGGGGGCAGAGCCTTATGAATCTGGGGGTAGGAAGCTACCCTGGAAGCTGGCTGCTTCCTGCGCGGAGGGACTGGGTCTTCCTGAGAGCCCCGGGGCTGGAGACGGGAGAACGGGGGAGAATGGGCCATGGGCCAGTTCCTGACGAGGGCCCAGCCAGAGAGCGGCCTTCTGTGCAGCGTTACCCATGTGCCCGCGCTGCTTCTCCTCAAAACAACCCCACAAGCTGGGCAGTAAATTCTATTTTTACAGGCCTCCCTGACTTTGATGCCATGCTTCTGACTATTTTAACCTACCCCTCAAGGCCATCAACAAAGCAGCTGCTTTAAACATAAGCCAAACAAACACAGGAAAGAAGGTCTCAAGGACTGACAAAGATTCTTAAAAGATGGGGTTGTGATGTGCAAGAAGGAATTTTAGGATGGGGTCCAACAGGAGCAGACAGACTTCCAACAGTTTAGAAGTGAGTTACCTTGAAGGGGGGAGGAGAGGAGAGAGAAAGAGAGAGAGAGAAAGAGAACGCACCCCTCCTTTTATTTAAGACAAAACACACAACTGAAAATAATTGGGAAGCAATCCCATACTGACTAGTGCTCCGTGAACCTGACAGACAGCGTAAAGACCTAAGCAATTTACACTGTTTCTCATACTTCCTAGGAGAAAATCAAGATTGATGTCTCAACTACACGGGAATAATTTAAAGTAAAATCAAAGACCTCCTAGATTCGGCAAAACAGCAGATCGGAAAGGTCGAGAACACTGAGTAGATTCTACTCAAGGGAAGACCAAACAGTCCATGCCTGAGTTATGCTATGACATAACAGCATCCTTAAGGTCTGCCCATATATATCACAAAGAAGGACAAACGAAAAAGAATCGTGGTTTACAGCGCGGTCACACTGCCCAAAGCGTGGTATTAGCGCCCATCCTAATATGTTACCGTATATTCTGTAGTATCTCAATATCTGCATGCTCTTCCACACATGCTCTCTCAGCTCGAATCCTACCACCACAGAACAGCCCCACTGTGAATATGACAAAACGGAGCCCCAGACGAGTACCTTGCCTGATGTCACAGTGCTAGCTACACCGTGGAGATGCCCAGATTCAAGGCACCATGGGCACACACCCCGGCGGGGGAGCATTCCAGGCTCCAAAGGCAGCTTACCATGTGCAACGGGTTTTAAGCTACAAGAGCATCACCAAACACCACCCACCTGTTCTACACGCAACCCACTCTGAGGTCTTCTGTTCCCTTCTACCTTCTGTTTTCCTACTGGTGTCCGCCAGCCTTGAGCTCCTGACCCACTAATGGGTCCTGACCCGAAGTCTAAAACACGCCACAGCTCTCTGACACCCACCATTCAACGTGGCATTTCTGTGTGACAATGCGCTTTGTGTTTGAAAAGGTTAATCAACAAAAGAACTTTCAGGACATAACCGATTCACCAACCAGAGCCTCCACGTAACTGAACCGGGGGCTGGGGGGCGGGGAGGCTGGATCCACGGGCAGAGTGAAGCGGGTTCTTTAATCTGGACTAGTTCTCCCCAGTGATGCTCAGGATGCCAGATACGGATACGCACCCGGTAAGAAGGGACACCGTGCAGGCACCGAGACAATGCTTCTGGCGGCTGGTTGAGCTGTCCGTGAAGCATTCAATCTGCCACAATGTGAGTGCTATGGTGATAAAGCATCAGTGCCCCATCTTTTTTCGACTTCCCACGGCCATGGTTGCAAAAAGCCTGACAGCATAGCTACATTTTCAGATTGAAAGGTTTCAACAGGGAAAAGCTTCAAGTCTGCTTGTTTATAAGCCGACCAGATGGGGGGCGGGGGGATGTTGTGCTGCAACATTTACACTTTCATTAACGGTCTCTGCTGGATGTTTTGATGCGGTTTTCATTTGATAACGGAATTTACTTAACACCCGCCTGACTCAGCTTATTCATTAACCAAGTGAAACCAGGACGGAAGAAGGGGACCTGGAGAGAGAAGAATGGCAGACCCTTATCAGCCAGGCAGGGCCGAGTTATCTCACCTGCTGCGTGAGTCATCCCCTCCTGGGAGGGAGGTGTCAGGCACCCAAAGCAGCCTCTCCCAACCTGGGAAGGGAGTCGCAGAGATTCCACAGAAACCCTGAGTGCTTGGTTCCCTTTAACGTTCCCGGCTCGCCACCACTCTGGCCCCGCTCGGCGCTCTTGGGATGGCACCATGATGGTACCCTGTGGCCCAGAACCCTCTCCCAAACTCTGCCTTTCGTCTCCTCCACTCTCCACCCCTGCAACGCACCTAAAGATGTGGGACGTTCTGAAATCCACTCGCCTCTTCAGTGCCCCCAGGACACTCCACATGGGATCTGTCACCATCGGAAAGGTTCAAAAAAAAAAATGCCAACACGACCTTACTTAACATTGAGGCCAGCCGCCAGGCCTCCTGGCCCTGTGATTACCCTTTGTGGAGAGAGGATCCTTTCCCAACAAAAGGAATGAAATCTGCTCTTTGGATATAGGTTGCCTTGGGACAATGAAACACATTTGTCCTAAGTGGCAATGCCTGACTTCAGAAAAGAAGTATCCAAGTGAGGTGGATCTCACTTTCCACCTCCATCTGATTCTTTACCTTGCTGAGATGTGCCCAATGACTAATTTATGTCACTGGTGGGTCATCTCTGTAGGCTACACACTAAAACCCTAAGGATTACTAAACATCCCCAAAGGGCAACACGAAACTGGATGAGGGTTATTTTGATTTTAAAGTCCCATCCCATCTTGGCATTTAACACGGTCACTCTATGCCTGCTGCATTTTTCTCCCTTTATGTTACCCCATCACTTCCCTACAAGACTTCACGATTTTAGGGAGACGATTCTCTTTATCTCCTGCGTGCGTCTGATTCCCTGTTACGTTGTCAAAAGCTGCGGAAGCCGACTCAGTGACATTTCTCTTGAGTCAAGCAAATCTATCTATACACAGGAGAGCAAGTGGGAGAAGGAAGGAAGGAGAGAGAGGACAAGAGGGACAGAAGGACGCGGAGAGGAAGGGGGCGGGGAGAGCACGCAGCCAGGGAGAGCACCTTTGCCCATTTGGTAAGTGCTTTCAGAAGGTGGCGCCTCCCCAAATTCAGAGAAGTAACGAGTTCTTCACTGCTCCTGAACACTTAAAGAACCTGTGAAATTTTCCCGCTAGCAGGAGAAAAAGGCAGATTTTTTTTCTGGAGTGATCTTGGCACTGTAAGCTTTTCCTGCCTCGAGTTGCTAATCTCTCTTAAGTTGTTCTAAATATTCATTTTGTTTTCTACATCCCAAGGAGAAAGTAATGTAGGTCTTCCTGTCTATTTGGATGTCCAATGGAAAATCCAACTGGTTAGATAATGTAATCAAGTCTCACATTTTAAAAACATTTACATGGGGGCGCCTGGGTGGCTCAGTCGTTAAGCATCTGCCTTTGGCTCAGGTCATGATCCCAGGGTGCTGGGATCGAGCCCTGAATCCGGCTCCCTGCTCGGCAGGAAGCCTGCTTCTCTCTCTCCCACTCCTCCTGCTTGTTTCCTCTCTCTCGCTGTGTTTCTCTCTGTCAAATAAATAAATAAAATCTTTAAAAAAATTCATATGAATAAAAAGAAAAGAAAAAAACCAACAAAATGATTACCTATTTAAATAAATAATAAAACCATTTACTTGAAAAAATTAATAGAACTGCAGGTGTCATGACCTCACTACACTTCAAAGTATTTTGGAAAGTTCTGTAATGTTTTATCTTAAAATTTCCAATGACCCAAGAGTTTTCCTATAATGTCAAAATACTTGACACAAATTAGAAAATTGAAGAACAACTTCTGTTCTATCAGTATAGAACACGGAATGCTTGATAATGCAGCATCCATGGATTTTAAAAAGTACTCTGGGGCGCCTCGGTCTGTTAAGCATCCAACTCTTGGTTTTGGCTCAGGTTGTGATCTCAGGATTGTGAGATCAAGCCCCACGTCAGGCTCCACACACAGTGCAGAGTCTGCCTGAGGTTCTCTCTCCCCTCCCTCTCCTTCCCTTGCTCATGCACGTGTTGTCTAAATTTAAAAAACATAAAATAAAATCCTTCAAAAACGAAGAAATAAAAAGTACTCCACACATTTACTTTTCCCTGGAAAACCACCACCATCCTTTAAATCATAACTCTGAATCATAATCTTTAAATCATAATCTGAAGTCCCACCACTCATGCCTCTAGCACAAGCCACCATCTCAGTTTGTGTCATGACTGAATTTACTTACCCCCCCTTTGCATAGAATTACGTTATGATTTTAATGAAGAAAAAGAGAACCACGTGCTAGCAATTTCTCCAGACTCAGGTGGAAAGCTCCAGAGAGCACATTCTTCGCAGCAAGCTCACAGACAGTGCCCCGTGCCAGGCTGGGGCAGCAGTCAGAGGCCTTCCGCCCCAGGGGAAGACCAACCAGGCTTGCTTCTAAGGCTACAAATGGATCTGTCAGAACCAGTCCTGCAGCAAGGTGGTGCACGGCTCCAGACGGCTCTATGGCAGACTCAGGGTAAGAGTCCACAGGCCTGAATCACAAAGGAAGGCGTGCTGACACCATAAAAAAAAAAAGAAAAGGAAAAGAAAGAAAAAGAACATGTTTTCAGTAACTAATTCCCCCTCGGGACTTGATTTGGGAGTCAAACTGTCCAGCTTCTACTTTCAAGTGATACAAGAAGAGAAGAGAAGAGACGGAGAATGTTACAACGCAGGCAGAGGCAGGAAAACTGAGGAAGTCGGCCTGCCTGCACAGGGCCAAGGGCGCCTCCTGCTCCACACCGAGCCACCGGTCCAGCCAAGGGCCAGGAGAGGGCTTCCGGGCAGAGCAGGTGGAAAACAATGCCCCCCCCTCACCTGCCGCATCTCACGAGACTCCTCGTGTGCTCTGCCCAGCTCTCGGCGGGTGGCCTCCCCGTGCACACGCTCTCCCCACACACCTCCCCGGGGAACGTGCGAGGCGGCCCGGGAGCCACAGGCAAGGGGCAGGAGGCACACTGATGGGGGCACGTTCTTGCTCCGGCTGCAGCCAGCGGTGCACGAACCTGTCCTTGGTTCCCCGGACGCCTTGACCAAGTGCTGTTTGGATTATTTAAGGACACGGCGGGGGGGGGGGGGGGGGGGCTGTGACGGCTTCATGTCATGAGTTAGAAGATTTTAATGAAACTGTAGGAGCCGCACGGCCCAGTGGGAGGAGGAGGCATTCTGGGGTGGGACAGTCACCGCTGGCCTGAGGGACGGCCGCGTCACCTCTCTGGACCACTGCTGTCTTCTCTTTGAGCTGGGGCGCTCGCTGCACTCCCGCCGGGCAGGCGACCAGCACCGGGGGGGTAGGAACAGCCACGCGTGCGTGGGGACACTACGGGGGGGGGAAACTGCGCTCGTCCAACTGACCCTGGAAAATGCCCCCTGGTGCCCCTCATGGCTGTGCCTCCCGCCAGCCGGACCCGCGGCCTCCCTCCTCCGCGCACAGCCGGCGGCGGCAGGCGGCCCGTGGGAGGCCCACGCTGCGAACACACGCGCGTGCGCTCACACGGTCTCCGGGCGGCGGGAGGCTCCACGGCCAGACGTGAGGACCGGCAGCCACGTGGCCTGAGCAGACCCGTATCTCCCACTTCATCTCCGGCTCACGTGGGTGCACACTGTCACTGACTGGAGTGACAAGCAAAACCCGTCTCGCTACCGAAAGAGTAACTCCTCCAGAGGAGTACATCTGAATCCACTCAAGCTGGAAAACGGCAATGATGCAACTGTGACCGGAACCCAGGGGGCGGTACGATCCAGGCCTTGGGCCTGCCCTCCGATCCCGCGCACCCAGGCCAGTCCTCGGAAGACAAGGAGCGTGCTCCACTCATCTCGCGCCACAGTGACATTTCTGCAGGAGACAACATCTAACGCGGCTATTTCCCGCTGCCTCCCAACAGCCCCGAGCCCACGGTCACGACAAGCTGCTGAATAGTAACCAGGGCTGAACTTCCTGGCGCGTGGATCGGGGAGGAAACGTTAAATAATTAATCTGGTAATTTAAAACATTTTAATATTAAAATAAGAGATGTATTATAGGCTGGAATTTTTAAAATTTGTGAGAATGGTTTAAATAAAACGGGACTGCACAGAAATTCCAACTGCCTCCTTCCTCCTTCCACCCCAACCCCCGCCCCCAAAGCCCTTGAGCACTCCTATCTGCTCTCCTTTGGTGTCAGGGTTATTCAGTGGAAGTTCAGAGATTTAAGAATCATGTTCTCCCGCGGAGGCCCTTAGTAATAAATATTAGCTGAATGAGTGACCAATTCTCTTTTCTGGGAGAGTGAGAGTATCAGAAGGAGAACGAAACCCCCACTTGGTCTTCTTGGCAGCAAGGAGATGAATGTAACGTGCACACAGAATAGTTTACAGGAGACAATCTGTACTCGAGATTCATAAACAACATTCATGGAGCTCTAAGGAGTTCTCTACAGTTAGAAGCAGTCCTGGAAAGAGCTGAGCGGTACGAGGAAGGGGTAATGCAGTATCTATTTTTCCAGCAAAGGGGCCAGAAACGAAGTACCGTGGACAGGCAAGGAAAGGCAGGGGCAGCCCACGCTGCGAGGGTGTGCTCTCACAGTTCAAATCAATCTGTCCACAGGGCTTCTCACCCACAGATGCGTGGACACAATGGGAAGGTGGGAATCCTGTCCTGCAAGCTCACACCCTGGCCCCCACTGACCTGATCAGTATTCCTGGGTAGGAGTGACGGTCCCCCAGCGTCAGTCAGTTCGACCAGCCTAGACCAGGGTCTGGGGGAGCTGTGGGCAGCAGGGGCCACGCGCACCACAGCGGCAGTGAGCATGTGCTGAGACTCCGTCCCCTGCAGGGCACGTGGCTGGTGCCCCCCTCTGCCACCTGCACGGTATGGAGGGAAAAACGGAAACCTGCTGACCGACTTGCCCAAAGTCTGGGAGCTTCCATAAGGAGAGGAACTACATGCGGTCACTCTACCAACCCAGGAGAATGATGTCAACGAAGGCGCGCTGGCCACCTATGCTCACTTTTCTCGGAAGCAGGGAACACGGGGCCACGGAGTCAGTTCCTTCTGTGTGCCTTCTTCAGCAGACGGTCCACAGACTGTCAGGGAATGTTCTGTCTCCATGAGAAGGGCATTAGAGACACTCATATCCTTTGACCCAGCAATTCCTCTTTAAGGAAACCAGTCTATGAAAACAATCTGAAATGAGGACTGATTTTTTTTTTTTTTTGCATGAAAAGGTCTGGAGATCAGAATGTACATACGTACACCTAAAAAACCACAGGGGTGCCTGGCTGGCTCGTTTGGTAGAGCGTGAGACTCTTGATCTCAGGGCTGTAGGTTTGAGCCCCACACTGCGTACAGAAATTACATAAAATCGTAAAAAAAAAAAAAACCCACAAAACCATAAACAAACCTCCTAAGTATTCCACAGTAGGGTAACAGCTAAGTAATATGGTGTTTATATCCACTAAAAATTATGCTTTTCAAGGGGATAATAACCAAACAATAAGTAATCAGTAAATCCTCTGGCCAGTTATTTGGACAAAAGTCACTTGGATACCTAGCTCACAAGTTACAACACTAATGCACTCATCCAAACATGCACTCATCACCCAGTATATGTGAGGTACTAGTTTAGGCACTGAAAATCTATTTACAATAAAAATCTCTGGTGTGCTGGATGGGTGTTCTAAGGGTATGGTCACTTTGAGATAATTCACTGAAATGTACATTTATGTCAGATGCACTTTCCTATATGTATGTTAAACCTCAATTTTAAAATTAAAAAAAATAAAATAAAATCCTGACTCCCTAGAGTTTATATTCCAGTGGAAGAACACAGACACTAAATCGAAAACTGAAAATACACTGTGTCTACAGAGCGCTATGGAGAAAAAGCAAATAAAAATACAGAACACCCAGGTGAAGCTGAATTTCAAATAAGCAACAGAGCATTTTTTAGTATTAGTAAATTCCATACAGTAT
The DNA here is from genome assembly GCA_002007465.1 of Ailurus styani. NCBI lineage: Eukaryota > Metazoa > Chordata > Mammalia > Carnivora > Ailuridae > Ailurus > Ailurus styani. The sequence goes on along the minus strand of LNAC01000023.1, from coordinate 1,274,457 downwards.
TTGGGACAGACACATTTACACAAAATCTGGCAACCCTATTTACCGACGAGTGTCATTAGAGAAAAACTCCTTTCTGATGGAGTAAATACTTCATGCTTCTAAGGAAGACACTAAAGGTAGAAACTATGAAAAGAATAAACTGATCACTGTTACTATGGAAAAATGTAAAGCTCTGGTGTAGCAAAACAGACCTCTGTGAAGAAATACACAACTAACTGGGGCAAATATTTGCAAAAAAACCCCCCAGAATTAATCTCTTTAAGGTGTCCACTTCTGTGAAATGGGGGGGGGGGACATCACACGTGTGTTTCACAGAATTGTTATGAAGATTTTAGAATAGCATCTAGTACCTTAACTAATGATTTACTAAATACTGAAAATAAATAATACTCATAATAAAAGCATACTTACAAATCAGTAAGAACACACAATTCACAAAATAAGAAGTAGTGAAGCTTGTCCCAGTAACTCCAGTGCCGCTTTGACAACGCTGACACTGCGCGAATGCCATCCCCGCCGAGAAGACCCCCAGAGGGCTTCCTAATCACAAAGGGGGAAAGCTACAGTGGAGAGAGCGGAGGTCAGCTTTTCACGTGCTCATCCAACAAAACACCAGTCATGGTGGGACAAACTGACGTCATGTGCCTCTGGACGTGATGAGTTGAGAACACATCACCTGTGCAGTACTCCCACCGAAAGACTTTCTCTGAATCTCATCATGGGACAGACAAAGCCACACGGAAAGACCCCGCAAAACAACAACAGGCCTGAGCTCTTCAAAAACTGTCCACGAGATGAAAAACAAAAACAGGCTGGGAGACTGTTCTAGATTAAAGAACACTGAAGAGCCACGGTGACAAAATGCGTGATTCCCACTGGATCAAAAATAAAAATAAAAATCCATAAGAGATATCAACTAGGACGTTTGGGGAGATTTAACTATGGCCTGAACATGAGACCAGACCAATATCATAAACATCCTATAATAGAGAATATATATATATATATATATATATATACACACACACTGATACATGTGTTATGAATGTGTGTGCAACGTGTGTGTACACACGTGTGCGCGTGTCTGTGTGCATGTGGAGTGAGGGGGAGATAAAGCAGATATGAGAAACTTGCTATCTTATCTACAGGTTTGAAATTTTTCAAAATAAACAGTTGGAGAAAATGACAAAACAAAATAAAATGCATGAGGTCCATTTGTAAAGAAAAAAAACCCAAATGTATCTTCCCTCAGTAATCAAAGAACTGCTGATAAGATTTTTTTAAAAAAATAACTAACACTGTATGGATATAAACTGACATAACCTTTGCACAGGGCAATCGGACAATATGAGAAATTCTGATTTTTAACCTTTTTTTTAAAAACCAAAAATCATGGGGTTCCTGGGTGGTTCAGTCGGTTAAACATCTGACTCTTGATCTCAGCTCAGGTTTTGATTGCAGGATCATGAGTTCAAGCCCCATGTTGGGCTCCATGCTGGGCATGGAGCCTACTTGGAAAAAAAAAACCAAGAGAAAAAAAACCCAAAATTATGTCATAGACAGGCCAAGTGAAATTCCAGAGACTTGTAATTCTGCATTTGGAGTTCCTTCTTCACACAACATTCTTGTGCCCAAAGATGTCTGAGAGTGTTAATTACAGCATGATAACTGAAATATAACCTAAAAATTCTGTAATAACAATGTTGGGTAAATTACGGTATATCGACCTGATGAATATTTAACTAATGCAGCCAGTTTTCGCAGAGTTGAAATAACTTGAAAAAACTTCTCATGACTATTCATGAAAAAAACAAAACCTAAAAGTTCTGTTTATAGTATGATTATACCCACACAAGATAAAGAAACAAAATACAGGAAGAAAATATATCAGAAGGTCATCATGATTATTTCTAGGTGATTACTTTTTGTTATGCTGTTGGTGCACTGTGCATCTCCCCTCAATTTTCTACAATGAGCATGTATTCATTTTATTTTTTTAAGTATTTTTAAAAATAAAAAGATAAAAAAGCTAGCATTCTTAGATCTGAAACAGTGAAATTTTTGTTACTGTAGTTACCCAGTCAGATGATCTGAAGCTGAGTGCAAGGAACACAGGCTCATATTCCTACAGTGCTGTGCTCTGCAATAACTAGGAGAGAGCACTATTTTAAAAAGAAAACTTTTTAACTGACCGTGGTATAGCAAAGTTTCTGAAAATTACAGAGGAAGGTTATGAGTTATGAATAAGTTTACACATATTATTACTAATATGCTGAAATGCTATACTCAAAAGGACAGATTTAATGCCAGCCAAGACCCAAATACATGCAGTCCTCAGATTTTATTTAATTAATTTGGTGTCTGGCTATAGCTCAACCACAAAAATCCTCATCGAGGCACAACCAAAACTCCACAATTCATTTCATTTCTGACTACCAGCTTAAGAGATCACAAAGTGGATGGGAATCCCTCCATCATTTCTGAATGTATGCACATCGACATTTAAGCTGACAATTTCTAACTCCTGAGAGAATTTAAAAATTACTCTGGGAAGTAAATTGTTCTGAGAATAATAAAATTATCTGGAGAACCCAGGAGGTAAAAGTTCCAAAGAATAAGCTAAATTACAATCAGTAAAAATTACTCTGAAATAATTACATAAAATTTGTAATAAAATAAACCACTTAGTGGACTTGGCCTCCTGAGCCTCCCCTTTCAAGAAAGCCATCTCCACTGAGAAGGGAACCTCTCCTAGCATTATTTAGTAACTTTTTCCTGGGTCAGGAGAGATTATTTTGAACTGTTGTCACAAATGGTAAAGCAATAATGTACCTACCAATCCACTTTCATGGGAATGAATATTTGGGGGAAGAAAATTTTAAACCCTTATCCCCACTCGTCGCATAAGAGTTATCAAATGGATATCAAATTATAAACTTCGATCATTATTGTTATGATTTAAAACTCACAAACATGAAGCTCTAATATTGGTCAAATATCACCAATATCTAAAAGCAATAAATTTTATTTATAATATTAACTATAACATTTAAGTGTTAGGATAAAATGTATTCAAACAAATTAGAGATTTTTATAGCCAGAGCAAACAACAAAAAAGCGTACAAAAGCTAGCGTTTCAGGTAGAAACCCGTTTCACATGAAAAAGTGCCTTTTCTAACTTTGGGGGGCGGTATATGTATTTTTCTATTCTTGAAGGAATAGAGACTCTGACAGTGCATTTCTTTAGTGAGGAAGAATATGGTTAAGCATCCTTATTACTTCTGACCCCTAAGAAATGCGCTTCGTTACTCTCCAGAGTTAAGATAAATAACTAATCACACTAACATATTCCTAAATTTTCTTTCAGTAGAAAGGTCTAAGTCCTCATCCAGAGCCAATAAACAACAAAAACATCCCAACAAAACAATGACAAGAAAAACTGGTGAAAACATTTCTGCTCAGAAGAGATTGCCAGAAATTCAATGGTTACTAATTTAACCTACTCGGTGTTGCCACAGGACATTTCAACCATCTTTGAGGCCTAAGACTCTGCCCCAGAGGAGAGAAGAAACAGCAGAGGGTTGGGGATACGTTCATTTGTGAGGAAAAGAAAAGGTCAGGGCCATTTCCAAACCATGGGGTTTAATAATGGGTTTCACCAAACAAATTTCAACAAAAACTGCAGGAAAACAGATATTCTCCTAAAACTATAAAATGCCACCCAGGGTAACTCTTAACACATATACACTAGCCAACGTAACCAGTTCTGTGTGTTTCTATCATTTTAAAAAATTCTAAAAGAAAATGAAGGCTGGGAAAACTATCTACTTAGGAATAATTAAGTCTCTGTGTAGAACCACAAATGATGGAGGGATTTATAGAAATTCATTTTCTAAAAGCACAAGAAGAAAGATTAATCCATATGATGTGAAGAAGAGGAAAAATGATCAAAGCAAGGAAATACGGCTTAGTTAAAATGACAAAGAAGGAAACCCAAACCTACCGCTGGACTCAGTTTCTTAATCTATCATTCTGCTTTTCCAAAGACCACAGGAGGTCACTGCATTTGAAGCCTTGGGTCTCCACTGACCACCACAGAGGAGGAGAGCACACCACACAGTGACCACCCCTCTGCAACTGAGCCGTACAGACAATGTTTATCATCTCGCCAAAGCCTGCTTGTCTGTTATGATAAACCAAGAAGGAGGAAAGAGAAGAGAAGAAAATAAATCTATACACAGAGCAGAAAGGGTGGAAAAGAACTGAACCACAAAGGAAAAAAATCTATTCATCAATTTCAAAAGTTCTGAACGCCACCCAATCAGGAGGTTGCACAATAAAGGTAGTTTCTGGATCACTGCCCATTTCAAAAATCAGATCACAAGCTCTTATTCTTATATCTATCTCCAATCTATACAAGTATTTCCTTTAAATTGTACAATGGTCTTTCCTTATTTAAAAAAATTTTCTTTTTAGTTCACTGCAGCTCTCAGACGCTAAAGCACAGAGCTTGCTTATTTCCATGAGTTAACACAGGGTGGTAAGTCCAAGGTCCTATTATCTTTTAAAGGTCAAGGATGAGATAGCTTGGCCTGTTCTAGGGACACGGTCTATACCCCTAACACCCTGCTCGGAAATGAATGCTGTTGTTCACAAAGGAGGAGGGAAAGAGAGTCTAGACACAGTAACACAAATATATTCCCATTGCGGAGAAAATCCCAAGCCACATCCTATTTGATGGTTCATTAAAAAAATTAAAATTTCTGGCCAAGCAGCAGATGAATTACAACATTAGGCAGAGAGGGCAGCTGATAAACACATCACACGTAACGTAAGCTTGAATCAATACACTGAAATCAAAACAAAAATGAGATCAAGATCTCTCGGCTCTTCTCTGCCTCTGTAGTTAGTACATTTAACGACCTCAGGTTGAGATCCATGGACCCAACAAGTTAAATTCATCTAAAAACGAATTCTGAAAAACTTTCAGGGTCTAAAAATAAGTGGTTTTCTTTTTTCCTCTTGGAACACCTAAATTTAAAAGCCATTAACTGCGTACAAAACCCAGTAAAACGGATGATTTTGTCTCCCACTCTGCAGGTGAGAGCGACCACTCAGTGGCGCCAGGCCCGTGCTGAGTGGGCACCAGTCGTCCCCTCGCGCATCCTCACCGACCCTCCAAGGCCTAGGACAAAGCAGCGACTGGGAATGAGGCGTCCCTGATGTGCTTGCTACAGGTGGGTGAGCAAAGTAAGATTCCAGCTTCATTTCACACAGGAGGAAGCCCAGGCTCAGAAAGTCTGGATAAGTAACAGGCCGCCCTCACACAGCTGGTCAAAGTCAGACCCCAGAAGTCGCAGGGAGGCCTCTGCCTTATTGCCTTGGATCCTTTTTCTTAGCTATACATTTCTTTTCTTTTTTAAGATTTTGTTTGTTTCAGAGAGCGCGCGCATGTAAGCAGCAGGAGGAGTAGTGGGGGAGGGAGAGCATGGGGGAAAGAATCTCCAGCAGACTCTGCGCTGAGCCTGGAGCCCGACGTGGGGCTCGATCTCACCGCCCCAAGATCACGACCTGAGCAGGAACCAAGAGGTGAACGGTTAACTGACTAAGCCACCCAGGCACCTCTTCATCCATACATTTCTACAACACCTGACCTTTCCAAGTGAGACTAGCAATAAAAGCAGCCATCTAGTACATTTTAAAGGTTTTTTTTTTTCCCTTTCTTTTTTTAATCTTATGCCTGAAAGAAGTGCTTCTCTTCCAGGAGCACTTAAAAAATATTTTCTGTACTTCAGCAAATAAAGTGTAATATTAAGAACAAAAACATCATAGCACTACAACCTAACACATAATACAAATATGAACAATGCATTTACTGTACATATATTCACTTTATATGAGGTCTCTCAAAATCCCTATGAGGGAACCATTTATAGGCCATGAAGAATGGATTCTGTCGTTAACCATTATAATTCCATGCTGGATGTCCTATAAAATCCTGTTATTGACTACACATCTTGTGATACACCGTACCATCTATATTACGACCCAGCTTACGTGGCTGTGACTGACACACATTTGAGGTAGTTCAGGAAGAGCAAAACGTAGAGCCTGGCCTCGAGGCGCCACTTGGTGTGGCCCTGCCCCGCGGACTGCTCCCCTCCCTCCCTGTGCTCCAGCGTCACTGGCCTTCTTCCAGTTCGTTGAACTGAACATGGCAGCCTCGCTCCCTCTGGCCCCTGAGCCTTTGAAAAAGGTGCTCCGTCTTTCTAGAACACCCCTCACCACAGTCACAAAGCTCGTACTTAACCGTTCCTTCACGTTTCAGCTCAAAATTCTACTTCTCAGAGAAGCCCACGCTGACTGCCCTAGAATAGCTCTGTGTCTCCTGCTCTGCTCTCTCACATAGCACTTTCCACACTTTGACGAATTTAATTTCTTCTCTCCCACTGAACCAAAAAACTCCATGAGAGTGGGGCACATGTTGCTCACCACTGTAGCCTCAGTGTCGAGGCCAGTGCCCAGAATATACGCCCTCACTTGATAAATCTCGGCATGCTTGGTGTGTCAGGTGCTGTTCTAGGCTCCAGGGATCTTTCATCGACCTTAGATTCTATTAAGGGGAAACAGACATGGGGGAAGGGGTACAGACAAAATGAAAAACCGAACAGTCACGGTGCTTTGGAGAACAGTAAGGCAGGGAAGGGGGTATGGATGGAAGAGTTACTTTTAAATGGAGTGAGGCAAGGCAAAGCATCATGAAGGATTTCTGAGCCATGATTTACAGGAGGTGAGGTGAAAGTGCGAATCACCAAACATCTAGAGAAAGATCCAAGTGGAGGAAGGAGCCAGTGGAAAGGCCTGCAGCAGAAGAGTGCCTGGAATAAGCACAGTGGACACTCAATAATCATGTGCTGTATAAATGAAATGGCACAAAAGAGCTACATAAAGTTGGGGCGCCTGGGTGGCTCAGTCGGTTCAGCATCTGCCTTTGGCTCAGGTCATGATCCCAGGGTTCTGAGATCAAGTCCTGCATTGGGCTCCTTGCTCAGCAGGGAGCCTGCTTCTCCCTCTCCCTCTGCCTGCTGCTCCCCCTGCTTGTGCTCTCTCTTGCTCATTCTCTCTGTCGAATACATACATACATACAAATTCAAAAAAAAAGCTACGTTAAGTCAAACTGTTAATCATCACAGCTGCCAAGGTGAAGCAAAATCTTCATCGCAGAACTCTTCTGCTGGTAATAATATGCCACGTGGTTTACGGAACAAATGTCTTTACAGAAGGCCCAAATTGGCACTGACCCCTTCCTCACTGTCCCCTCAAACCCGTGTCATTGTGTTGGCTGAATTCTAAAACACATACATTCACAGACCTGTACCCCTGAGGCAAATAAAAAAAAATAAATTAATTTAAAAAATACACATACATGCTCCTGACTCTCACTGCTCACACATAAGCATTTCTTTTTTTTTTTAAAGATTTTATTTATTTATTTGGCAGAGTGAAAGATTACAAGTAGCCAGAGAGGCAGGCAGAGAGAGAAGAGGAAGAAGGCTCCCAGCTCAGCAGGGCTCCATCCCAGNTACACATACATGCTCCTGACTCTCACTGCTCACACATAAGCATTTCTTTTTTTTTTAAAGATTTTATTTATTTATTTGGCAGAGTGAAAGATTACAAGTAGGCAGAGAGGCAGGCAGAGAGAGAAGAGGAAGAAGGCTCCCAGCTCAGCAGGGCTCCATCCCAGGACCCTGAGATCATGACCTGAGCCGAAGGCAGAGGCTTTAACCCACTGAGCCACCCAGGCACCCCACACATAAGCATTTCATACATAACCTGAACCCATGTCCTTGCAGATGTTCGCTTCCTTCCTAAACTGTGTCCCCAGTATAAACATGAAATGGCTGTAACTCACCTCAGGTAGCGAATTCTAAGGTACACTTCATTGCCGTTAGATCACTGGGAATGACAACCGAGCTCAAATATGTGTACAAGAACGTATTTCATTGCCAATTTAATGTTTCTTCAGGGGTTTTTATAGTAAAAAGAAAAAGAAAGTACAGCCAAAATGAGTAACAGAAGAGGACTGTGTTCAAATCCCATGGGAAGTTATTATAAAGAAGCAGCAGAAAAATTATCCCTATAGCCGGTGAAAGAATGCCAGAAAGATAGGCCTGCAAAAGACATGAAAACTGTACCTAATATTTTGAAAGGAACTGAAAGAGTTTAAGAGCACAATATAATACATAAGGGTACAATCACAAGCAGAAAAACTCAGAAATGTGGTGACAGTACTCAAAAGAACAGAACTCAAGAAAGAATTAGANAGACTTAGATATAAAAGAAATGCTTTCATAAATGAAGGCTGAATCAGAATACGAAAATGAGTAAATGCAGTATNGAAAGAATTAGATGTAAAAGAAATGCTTTCATAAATGAAGGCTGAATCAGAATACGAAAATGAGTAAATGCAGTATGTCTTAGGAGAGAGATGAAAAGGAGGAAAGGTTCTAAACCAAAAAGAAACACAGAGATTAAAAATGATACAGAAAAAAAAGTGACACAGAAAACAGATTAAAAAAAAAAAGACCCAAATGGGTTTATGTTCACACAAAAACAAAAGCAATGGAACAGAACAATGCTCAAAATTACAATTCAAGACCCTTTGCTAAAGTAACCGGAAAAAAAAAAAAAGACTCGATATTTACTGCTCACTTAAAGAATACACCACACACCTGGGGAAACGGATCCCAAACAGCTAGACTGAAACATATTCTAGTAAAACTAGTGAACATTAAAGCAAAAAAATCTCTTAGGCACCCAGTCAGAAAGAATAAGTCACTTAGAAGAGAAAAAAAAAAAAAAATCAGGCTGCCCTAACACTCTGAGAAGCACTTCAAACCAGAAGTAAACGGAATACCGTATTTAAAATACTCAAGGAAAAAAATAATCAAAAATAAAATAAAATACTCAAGGAAAGAATATTTGAACTCTCTTTTATACACAAATATGTATCTAACTAAATTGGCTTTCAAGTATAAAAGCTATAGACAAACCAACAATGCAAGAATTCTGTGAGCATTCTTCCCACGATTTCCTAAAAACCATACCAGAGAACAAGCTTCAGACAACCAAACTGAAGGATCATCATTGTAGGTACTGACAGTGAGCACTACATGGACAGCCACCTGTAAAACTAAGACTGACTGATGCTTATGGGGGACAGTCTCATGCATAATGGCTGTTTGCTCGGACAATGCAGATACCATACAGTTACTAAAAAAAGAAAAGGTGAAAACAAGGGAGGGCATGAGAGCAGAAAAAGAGGACTGCCTTCTTTACACTTGGCATTGGTGAGTAAAAGGGTATTTCTTCAAATCAGATACAGGGAAGAGTGAAGGCAGGAAAATAACAGATTTGTAGCTAATTTCAATATCGCTCACAGTAGGAAACTAATAGACAATGACTAAAAATAGGCCAGATAGGGGTACCTGGGTCACTCAGATGGTTAAGCGTCTGCCTTTGGCTCAGATCATGATTCTAGCGTCCTGGGATCAAGCCCTACATTTTGGGGGTGGGGGATTCTGCTCAGTAGGGAGCCTGCTTCTCCCTCTCCCTCTGCCCCTCCCCCTGCTTGTGTTCCCTCTCTCACTGTCTCTGTCAAATAAATAAATAAAATCCTTAAAAAATAAAATAAAGCAAAATAAAAATAGGCCAGATAGAAATATTACATAGTGTTAGTGGGTCAGAATGTAAAATGGCCAAAAATCCTGCCCTCTTTTTATGCACACCCTTTGCATGTGGCTTTCCTGCTCTTTCCATCAAGAGTGCATTCACTGGGGCGTCTGGGTGGCTCAGTCATTTGTTAAGCGTCTGCCTTCAGCTCAGGTCATGATCCCAGGGTCCTGGAATCAAGCCCCACATCGGGCTCCCTGCTTGGTGGGAAGCCTGCTTCTCCCTCTCCCACTCCTCCTGCTTGTGTTCCCTCTCTCACTGTGTCTCTCTCTGTCAAATAAATAAATAAAATCTAAAAAAAAAAAAAAAGAGTTCATTTACTTCTCCCTTTGAATCCAAAGTTGTCATGTGACCTGCTTTGGCTAAAAGTATATTAACAAGATCAGAAGATAAAACATGGAAGTGGCTAAGGAATTACACAGTGGGATTAGAATACAGTAGCCCTCCGAACAAAAGTGCTAAGTTGCTATAAACACACACACACACACCAAGCAAAACCCAAAAACATACTAATTAAAGGAGAAAGAATAAAGCAGACCATAAAGAGAAAGACTATCCCTATAAAAGACCTGCACACATACAAATATAATGTAAGTACTGACAGAACTGAGGAGGCTTTAAAATAGTTATCAGATTGTACATCCCTCAAAGGAGACATTCTAAGCTCAAAAGAAATGCAAAAAAATATTGAACTGTCATATTGTTGGTGACTGCATTGGTTTGGTTATTCTGAGACTGCTGGGTAGGTATTACGGGAAAATGCAAATGAATAATTACATGGTATTCTATTTCCACCATTCCCAGTATCACTGAGAACCAGGATTCTTGGTATGGGAAAAAGAAGCTATATTTATGTATGTAAGACAGAAAGAGGTGAAATAAAAAACTGTAGTCCTAATGTTGAATAAGAAATATCAGTTTGAACTCATGATGTATTATCTGAAAGAGGGAGAACAACAAAGAAAAAATAAATTTTCTTAGCTCTATTAAAGGCTCAGAAACAATGACAACTCAGTACTGTGAGCACTCTAGCATGCAGACTGTAGTCTTGAAACGGTATTTTCATGAAAACTAACCAGAGCTCCTTGGAGAAGAGCTGATTCCAGGTCTGGAGCAGAAACTATTCAACATGAGCCTTGGATCATGTTATCACAGGACAAGTCAAAAGGACTCAGCCAACCTACAGAGGCTCTCCCTTGCAAAGCTGGGACCACTGGATCATCAGGAAGGGTTAAAACTGCAACTGAGTACATCACACTGAAGTCACAGACATGCCCTACCATCCATGAGTTCATAATGATACTAAAACAAAATGACTAGCTTACTGGTCACCACTGAGAATTCTAGTAAATTGACTAACATTTTCAACAAGCAATAGATAAAAGGAAAGAATCAAATATCTATTCTGCTTTTCCTATACTAATTGCAAGTCACAGAGTAGATAAGTCAGAGTTTCTCTCTACAGATGCATTCCAACAAATACAGGAAAAGGAATGCTAGAATGACAACATTGCCATACAGCAAGCGTGAATGAAATAATGGATCTAGGTTCAAGAGGAGGACACGAACATGAAACAACACAAGGGGATACAATCGGTAAAATGAGGACAACAGGAACCTGCAGACAAATGACCCTCTTTTTTCAACAAATGAGAGGAAGAGTGTGAGAGAGACCTATAGATTCAGTGACATAAGAGACATTTCAACAATCACCACGTGTGGCCTTTACATGGATCTTGACTCAAACAGAAAAAATCATGATGTTTCTAAGATAACTGGCAATTTTAACAGTACGTGAATACTCGAGGATATTAAGAACTTATTTTTTAAGAGCAATAATACTGGGTCTATGTTTAAAAGAAGAATCTGTCTTGGAGGCATACACAATGGAATATATACATATTTTTTGTTACCAGTGAATACGATACGGTATCTAGAACATGCTTCAAAGTAAGACAAAAAGGGAGAGAGTGGGTGTTGGCAGAGACAAAACACGACTGGCCATGGTAGTGGTTGAAGAGCGAGGGGTGAGAACGCAGGATTATGATATTGTTCTTTTTTTTCCTTAAGATTTTATTTATTTGACAGACAGAGACAGAGAGAGAAAGAGACCAGCAGCAGAGGAAGAGGGAGAAGCAGACTCCCCACTGAGCAGGGAGCCCGATGCGGGGCTCGATCCCAAGACCCCAGGATCATGACCTGAGCCAAAGGCAGACGCTTAATGACTGAGCCACCCACGTGCCCCATATTGTTCTGTCTTTTCTGGGTTATCTTTAGAAGATTTCTCCAATAAAAAGTTCACCCAAACAGACAGCCAGACCACAGGAGCTTGTGCCCTCCCCTCCACAGGCCCCTCAGAGAGCCTGTAAGAATTTTCCACAGCCAAGACTCACCATTGTCTTGGCCTCGCCAGTAACTACGCTGCAATGCATTACCCTTCGGTTTTCCAGTCTAGGTCCCCAAAGAGCTTAATTAACTAAGGTAAAAGATTTGTCAGAATGTCATTTTCGCTTTTTAGCTCTCCCAAGAGCTGTTATAACAACACACTTTGGCAAACCAAAGCATTCCCTTTTCTTTTTCACATGAAAAAGGAAAACAGAGCACTTGATGTGCAATACACGAAGTTCCTCTTTTTCTCCCCCCGCCAGAATAATCCAGGCAAGCCCTAAGCATCAGCTAAGACACCCCAACCATAATTTGGCTCCCCTGGAACATTAGCACTTGTGGGACGTAGGAGTTCAAGTAATAAATGGAGTCAACACATCCACAAAATCAAGCTTTTGCAGCTGTTTTCTGAGAGCAACCCAGGGTCGCCAAACAATTCAGTGGCCTGCAGGTCCCATCCCCCATTGGTCCTCCAGCATGGCAAACATTGACGTGCGGTAAAATCTGGACAGAGTCACACATCAGTAAATGAGCACATGGAACGACTGAACATTCGTGCAACAGAGAAATACTGCTGTTTTCCATTCAAAATTTCTGTTAAATATTACACAGGGGTTAAGGCAAAGGTAAAGTCGTCCAGCAGGTGAGAGCAAGAAAAGCCCAACACCAACATTCTAAGAAGATCTGTGGCCATGGACACCACTTACACCCCAGGAAGAAACGACGAGAACTCGGGTGCTGGCGAGGAGGTGGATGGAGCTCGGACACCATGCAGACTTTCCTCCCCCAGAAATACACAGGAGTGTCAGAGAAAGGAAACTAGAACCTTCCCCCCACCCCACAAATGTTTAGCTGAGCTAAAAAAGAAATCCTTAGGGGTCCGAAATGAGAGAACTTAAAGCCAGGGTGAAGAAGAGAAGCAAGCAGAGGCGGTGCTGGGGGGCCGAGACCCGGGGAGCAGCCCCAACACCCGGAAGCCACACGCAGAGCCAGACACGGGTCCGCGGGTTCGGGCCTGTGCGCGGCAGGAGGCTGGACCGAGGGCCCCGCAGCGAGCAGGGCACACGGAAGAGCTGGCTTCTCACAGAGAAGGGGGCAGCGGGAGAGCAAGGGTCTCGTCTCACGGAGTCAAAGAATGAATCCTGGGGACAAAGGAGAGTGAATAGAGCTGTAGAGTTTTATTCAGCGAGGATACAGGGGAAAAAAGCTCTCAGGAGTGAGAGGGGTCCCGACAGGGTTGCCAACGTGGGCCTCCACTGACAGTCTTTTATTTAGACCTGACCAGGGAGCTTGTGGTCTTATCACTCTTGTGATGTCTTGGTTTGAGTGAGGACTGGTGATAACATCACCATTAAAGGCTTACTTCTTTCTAGGGTCTGGTTATTCTTTGTTGGTCACAGGTGACTGTCATAAAAAAGACCACCCCCACCCCCGCCCCGCCCCCACACACACCTAGGGCAGGGTGGTCTGGCGTGTTCTCTTATCTCTGGTTTCCTTACATCTCCACATTTTTGGGATTTCTGTGAGCCTGATCCTGTAGCCCCCTACCTATCTCCCCCTACCCGACCCCACCTGTCCCTTACTCAAGAGGACTAAGGAACTCACCAAGGGGCCCAGAAAAGTGGCAACCAAGTCTGTCCCTGCCAAAGGCTGCAGCTGGGAAGAGAGGAGTCCCTAAGAGAATCTGTACCAAGCCTGCTCCACAAATGGGGGTTAAGAAAAAGAACCCAGCACGGTAAATAGTAAAGATAAACTGACCAAATTCACCATTTAAAAGACAAAACTTCTCAGACTATAGAGATGCAAATTTTATCTCTCATTCACAAAAGACACAACTAGAGCAACTCAGAAAGGTTGAAAGTAATAAGAGAATGGATAATATCAGCCAAAAAAGAAAAACATGGTAGAAACAAGTTATTTCAGGTAAAACTGAGTTCGGGGCGAAAAACTAAACAACGAATCACTAATGAGAACAGCAGCATTCAACTATCCAAAGCAAACCCTGACAGAATTACAAGGAAAAACCAACAATGTCGAAATCACAATAGGAGTTTAAAAAAAAAAAATCCCAAGCGCCTGGGTGGCTCAGTTGGTTAAGTGACTGCCTTCCGCTCAGGTTGTGATCCCGGGAGCGTCAGGATCGAGTCCCATCGGGCTCCCAGGTCCGTGGAGAGTCTGCTTCTCCCTCTGACCTTCTCCCCTCTCATGCTCTTGCTCACTCTCTCTCTCTCAAATAAATATATAAAATCTTAAAAAAAAAAAATCCCAACTAGACGTTTAGAAATCAAACAAAAATAATTAGTAAATAAATAAAAGAGTAGAACTACGTATTTAACAAGCTGGATCTCTGGGACAAGTATGGAACCCTATACTTCCCAATTAGAAAAATTACACTTTCCTTCCAAACACACTTGGAATTTTGATAAAAACAAATCAGGTCATAAAGCAAGACTCAGCTAACACCACAGACTATCTTAATCACCTTCTCTGACATGATGTGAACAGAGCCGGCAACTCCGTGGTGAGGACTAGAGTATAAATCAGAATAATCTTCACTTTCTGCCCCATTTCTCTGAGCACAGAGAAGCCTATCTCCCAGCTAACCTAAAATGAATATTGTATCTACGTAGCGAGGCAACCGCTACAGAGAAGGCTATACACTCACACCGAACAAGGAATCATTATGACACAGTATCAAAGACGGAGCAGCTAACCACAGGAGGAAAACAAAACCAGCCCGGCCCCAGGGCCTCCTGGGAGTGTTGCAGGGATTAAGGAGACAAAGGACTAAATCATTCAGGGGAGCCCAGAGATGACCTAAGTAGCTGGTTCTAACCTGTGAGTTTTATTTAAATTCTCTTTTTGCTCAGCCTAAGACACAGAAAACATTTCAGGAGCTGTTGTTTCCCCAAGGCAACCACCTAGTTAAGAATTCTTTGTTTTGTTTTGTTTTCCCTTATCAGGAAGCGCAGAAGAAGAGCTGAGGCCTGAAGGCAAACCAGTATATTATCCCAGCCGAGGTCCATCACTGGCAGTTTAGATAATCAAGATTCATTACCAGGTACACCTTCCTGTCCAAACATGAATTATGAAAAAAGATCTTTACTCCTAGAGGCAGCTGTTCACTGCGGCTGCTAAATTGCAGCATTAAGAGGATTCGATTTATCAAGATAAGAAGCCAAAGATCAAGCTCTAACATAATCACTTTTCAAAACGCTAGCAAGCACGGCAGGGGAAAAGTTCCCCTTATTCAAATTAGAAATCCAATGAAAATTTAGAGGAAAGTCTTTAAATTCACTTAAAATACTTTACAGAAAACATTTTCTCTCCACTTACATGTAATTTCCCAAACATTATTCCCATAAAATGTCTCTGAAGCAATATTAAAACTGATTATCAACTGGTTGTAAAAATTTCTCCAAGCAGTGAATATCAACAAAATATAGCCATCGGTGCCATTCAGATCCTGGCCTGTGGTTCTGATGTGTATCGGTCCTCCTTCGGACCCATTAAATCTTTCTATTACCAGATACCCTGATTGTATTTTATATTTGTATATATGAATCCCTCCTTTAAATATAACCCAACGCAGTATATATAATGGCAAGGAAGAAAGATCTAATTTCATGAGAAGGACATAAAGGAGACTTTAAACAAGGACAGATTTTAAAACAATCTATGATGGATATTTTCCAGAACAAAAACTACTAATAATTTTTTTAAAAACCAACACATGGGGGTCTTGAAGTATTTCCCTGTTTCTACTTGTCTGAAGTTATCCAGAATACTTACAGATAATCTCCTCACGGAACTTCAGTTTGAAGACCTCTGAAGAAAAAAGCATCCGGATTAACTTCCTATGCCACTCTTACTACAGATGAGGAAGGAAATGCACCAATGGATAAAGGCTGTTCTCTGCCAAGAAATGAAACAGATGACGCCCTCCCCTCTGAAAGATAAGGATGTGTCTGGAAAATGCAGGAAGCCTGGCTTGAGGCTGGCCAAGGCCTGTCAGTGTCAGGACTTAGTACTGATAATGGTTCCATCAACGCTGCGGTCACAAAAGGGGCACCCCCCCCCGTCCGAGACAGAAAGGTAGGGCACCCAGTCATTCTCAGACGGAGGTCAGGTGCTCAGACACCCCATTCAAAGGAAAGTGGGTGCGGCCGTGTCTGGGAATCTGGCTTCCAGGCACATGAGCGAAGGAGGTGGCGAACCAGCTGGGCGATCAGCGGGGCAGAGGACGGTCCAGCTCGGTGCGTCCAGCACACTCCAAGCTGTCTCTCCTCATCACCCACCTGTTAAGGGGTCCTGCAGGCCAAAGAACATGTCAGAGCTGCGCAGTGAATCCTAAGATTTGATTAGCTCGGCAGACCTAATAAGCAACACTTTCCTTACAATGTAGGTTCCGCTAGGGAAAGCCTTCTGGCCGAAAGAAGGAAAAGAATCCTCCGTTACTTTTTACTCTTCTCCCGTCGCAGCCCTTTCCTCTTTCAAGGGGCCAAGGCACCAGTTAAAATGAGGCTGAAATGAAGAGCTGACCAGGTAAACCACACATCCCTGGTTTTCCTAAGCCTCACCAGGCAATGGAAACGTTTAGAAACTGATGATCAGAGGGCTGATACCAAGAGAAAGAAAGAAAAACACCACCATCTTTGATGAAAGTCAAATTCAAGGCACAGAATTAAAAGAACAGATGTTCAAGATACAACTGAATGTAACGAATATAAATCCTTTAGCTAGACAACGATCATTTTCCTAAAATGATCAAAGTCACAATAAGCTGAGGATACGGCTCGATGTCCTCATCTCCCCCAAGAAAGACCCTGTGTCTCCATTCACCTCCCTGTCTGTGGACACTGCAGCTGGTGGGTAAGCCACCGCCAGGCTGCGTCCCTAGCACAGCCCAGTGCTCCCGTCAGGCAAGAACCAGAGGGCTCTCCAGAAGCTCTCCAACAGCTACCTGTCCTTGAAACACAAACAAAAGCAGGCAGCCCTAAGGGCTCTGGGCCAAACCCCGGAAGGAGAAAGGCAGACAGAAAGGAACACAGAGTAGCATCTCTGAAGCCCGCTCCCGCGGAAAACCAGGATTAGAGACGTGAGCCACATGTTCGTGAACCCATCAACACACCCTTGCTGTACGTGGTGCTTCCGTTTTAAGATACCTTATTTGATATCCATTGTTGGTTCATTACCGTTGAACTTGCCAACAACAGCACTGTAACTCGTGCCTGGACGAAGCGTATGTGACACCCGTGTGTTCTCCATAAGGCACATCACAGTCTTCTCGTGTTCAGAAACACCACACAGCATTTGGGCACCATGCCGGGGGGAGAGGGGGGACCTGCTGCAAAAAGCACAAAACCACGGAAACCGTGGCCCTAAACGGGCTGTGAAAGGGCACTTGTTTACAGCCTGAGAGCTGCTACGTGAAGGCAGAGCGTCGCCTCGCTCCACCTCGACGGGGGAACGTGTGCATCGGGGCAGCTCGGATTCCCGGCCTTCGGCGCATGTCCGTGAGTGACCACAGAAGCTCCGTGAGTGCTGATTTTGAGGTTACAAAAAAATTTTAACGAGTAGGTAAATGCACAAACACAGAATCTGTGCAGAATGAGGACTGACTGTACTTTTAAGACCATTCCCAAACCAGAATCCCAAACCGAGTCTGAGAATAGACCCACAGACCCTACCTCAGAGCAATCTTACAGACTTCTCTGTGTCTGCAGAATCCAGAATCCTCCCATCACTGATGACCCTTCTCCAGAGCTAAGTCCCGTGACAGAAAGCTGGCCCCGTGAGGAGTGAAGTGGACTGACTGAGAAGGCTCCGAGGGAGACCCCGAACAGCAAGGACAAGAGGTGAATTAGAATGGGAACCCACCCGTTGGGAGCCACGGCCAAGAAAAGGGCAGACAGCTGACAATCACTGCGGCAATAGTTCTGGTATTTTGTTCACAAGGTACAGGCAGGAGACGATTTCAACTGGAAGTCACCTACAGCCACAAGCACGGCCTCCCCCGAGGGCCACAGCATTCTGCAAGCGGAGCAAACGAACACCAAGAGCTTTTGCACCCCGTCTCCACAAGGCTGCAAGGCATACTTGTCATAAAATCAAGTTAGCAATATTATTTTAATGTTTGATTTTCTGAAAGGGGAGACACAGGGGAAGTGAACACTGACTGAGCAGCAAGTACCAGGCACTGTGCTGAGAACATGACCTTCGCAACCTCCATCAGTTGTTCCCAGTCCCGAGCTGCAGATTTTCCCATGGGCATCTTACAGCTGAAGGCTCAGAGAAGTTATCCCAGGCACCCAAGATCACACACCTTTACTCCAAGTCCGTCATATCTTCTGGGTTTCTTTCAAGTGTTAAAATAAATTGAGAGATGGCTCAGGTGTTTCAACTTGGCTGGGTTGTCAGCTAAGCATTGCATTGTGCACAGTATTTCTTACAAACTTAATTCATGAGTTTTCCTTTAGATACTCAGATATTTTCCAAAAAGAGAATAGGAAAAAATGTTTTCTGTCTATGGAAATGACTCTCTTCTCTATTCGTAAGTCTTCAAACCAAACCATGGAAGACTGCACACAGATCAAACGCACGTTGGAGGAGATAATGGTGAGGACGTGACCTCCAGCTGACCCATGAGTTGGCTCCGGGCAATCAGAGGATCCTCACCCCCTTCCCTGTCCTTCCCTGCCTACTGTTCCCACAGTGGGAGCTGTTCCAAGGGCACAGCCTTGAGACAGTGAGGTGGTGTGGAGGCCATCTGGGCAGTCCACGTGACTAAACCCCATTCAGGCCTCTATATAAACTCAGAATACTCTGGCCAGCAGGTGCAAGCCCAGACAAGCCTTGCACGCTAAGTTCCCTTGCCTTATTAAACCTGCTGCCTACCCACCTGCAGTGGTCGGACTCTTTCTGTGGTCTCCCCTTGTCCTCTGTGAGTATGGGGGCCCGTGCCAAACGATGTCATCCTCCTGCTGCGGTCTCCCCTTGTCCTCTGTGAGTATGGGGGCCCGTGCCGAACGATGTCGTCCTCCTGCCTCCAACAGTGTCACTTTGCCCCAAAGCGCAAAGGTGGCCCTGAGCAAGCTGCCTAACCGAGCCCTGGTAGCGGGTTTCCCTAGCCCTGGACGCTGAAGCTTTGATCCCACGAACGTACCATGTTGCCTATCTGGTGACACGCTGCACGGGGCGACGCTGTGAACACCGCAGGCTCAACCTGCCCACATTACTTGGCACGAATAAGCATTTAGATGACAAGTCTGACTTGAGGGAAAGATGGCTCAGCTGCCAACACGACAGCACCACCTTCTGGTTGGTGACACGTTAATTAAGACACAGAAAGTCAGGGCTGCAGTTAAAGAGCACTTTAACTGTTTGGTAATTAACCCAGAAAGGCTGGCAAACGAGAAAATTCAGTTTTCGCAGAATCTGAACAACGTCAGTGATAAGTAAACACCTTCAGAGACCAACTCCTGAACATAAAAAATGTTAACCGGAGGTCACTCCTGATTGTCATTCCACTTTTGGACCCGATACAGCCACACCCAGCCTCTCAGGGCTCCCATCCTGCAGAACCTGTCAGGCCCTGTCAGAGAAATGCCTTATCATGGCCCCGGCGTCAACCCCGGACCCCACCGGGTGTGTAAAAGAGGCCGTGGCCGCTCACACACCATGGGAACCAAAGCCCTCTGCATCCGACCCTTTCCAACCACGTCTCCCGCGGGTAGGGGACGGCAGGGGGGGCGGAACCAGCTCTCTATGGGTCCTAACAAACTGAGGGAAAGACAGGAGAGCTCATGATGACTCAGCATCCGCACGTTTCCCCCAAAGTATAGGAGTCCTCAGCAGATGGTGCTGGAGATGGATCTCGGGCCTGAGGTACACAGGGCTTCCAACCACGGCTGCTGCCATCGCCTAAGGAGCCCAGACCAGGAGACCCCATCAGCGAAGAGACGGGACGGCTGCAAGAAGCCTCAAGACTCTCAACTATTTCCCAGGCTCTGCTGCCAAAAGAAACCCTGGAAGCCGGTTTCCAGGCCTGCCTTCTTCAACGCAACAGCCCTACCCCCTGGTCAAAAAGCGCCTTGGGGGTGTCAGCTTCTTCCTGACTTTACTCATCAGATATGACATTTGTCCACCTTCCATGAGAATGCCCAAGCAAAAGGCGATGGAGAGCAGGGTGAGATTGTTGAATGAAGCACAATACCCCCTTCTCAGTGAGAGCATGGACGTCTCCTGCTGGCCGGCGGAGATGTAAAGGAATGAGCATTCCTCCCAGGTGCCATCCACGTGAATCCCTGCCCCAAACTGCTCTAGAGACAGGAAGCGCCTGAGGATCAAGACCTTGGTCAGAGCTCCACTCACGTCCTCCCCTACGACTAACACCCGCCAGAGCACTCAGCTTACATGGAAGTTTCCTATGGCATGTGAGTTCAGACCTTTGTGACCAAGACCTGCAACGAGATGTTTTTATTACAACCTGGGGCAGCCACACGTACATCCACATGTACAGATTTATACCTGAAAAAGGTTACATCCAAAAAAGCAAGTTCACCTCTAGTATATGGGACTCACTCGGGAAGTTTCTAACTCCTTCCTATTATAAAAATTTAGTGAGTGCTGGTCACACTCACTAAAATGATCTTAAACCCACCGAGAGAGTGTGAGAACTACTGTCTGAGGAACACTGTCGCCGAAATCCACTTGGATTCCTACCTCTTGTGCTTGCACGCCCCTCCCTCTTCTTGGCCCTCTCTCAAGGACCACACGCAGGCCTCTCCTCCCAGCCTCCCCAGCTCATGCCTAGCCCCTTCCCAGATACCAAGGACGTAAAATTAGGACCACATCTATTCCTCACCAGCCTAGTCTACTGAGGCAAAGTGAGTGGGACAAGATTTGGCTCAGTCACCTTCCCTTCCCCTGAACACAAAAACACCTGCCATATGCATTCCTTCATCTGGTCATTTACCCCCTACCTTGACTTGCTCCAGCAATGTTTGTGTAAACAACGTTTAACTGTTTATCAAAAGATGGATCCGCCAGGCAGAATTTCTTTTTTTATAATCTTGTTTGTCAAGGGATAATTTTCATCAACTCTAAATTAGGAACTGAAGTGCACTGTCACCAATTCTTGGAAGCCAATGGCCCATTTATTACTCTGTGTAGCATTTATAGATGTGGCAGGTTCCCAGATAAATTCAATTTGGCCTCAGTCTCTTAGAGAAGGCTATGAACTAGAGTAAATGCAAAACCAACCTTCTAGACTTTTAAAAATAAATAGAACTTGCTCAAATATGTCCACCTATTTTTGACTCGGTGCTATAACGCCACCCTACGCCTATGGAAGAGAGCCACGGGGCTGGGGGGGGGGGCAAACTCTGACAACAATCCGGCTTTCCAAAGGCAGCTCCTTGTTTGGTCAACAATCTTGGCACTCAACACCTGGAAATTCTTTCAAAAGCCCCAGACTTCTAAAAGAAAACTAGTTAAATGTAGTATTTTATTTTAAAAACTTCATTTAATTAAAAAACCCCCACCAAACCAACATTATAGCAAGATTTATACAGAGGATGAAATTCAAACTCCTATATTTAACACACAAATTCAGTGTTTCTGCCTTCTAACCACACACATCCCCACCTCAGCCATTCCACCACACGGACCCTCTGCTCCAGTCCTACCAAAGGATGTACTGGTCCCGCTCTTCACTAGAGCTTTCTCAGCCTTCCTCTACCAGGGCACCTCCTGGGATCAGCACAGGCGCCACCTGCTCCAGGAAGCCTTCCAGGCTGACACTTCTCTGCATCTTCATGCTAGTCTGGTGGGCTCTCCCTCCCTCGTCACAGCACCGAGCGTGCACTGATGCATCCGCTGTCCACATACCCATCTGCATCATTAGACCCTGAATTCCTTGAGTGCAAAAACTATTATTTCATCTCTACTCCCCATCTCAATATAGTCCTTCGGTTTCTTCAGCAGGAGACAGACAATATTTATGCAAAGATTAACACTGCAGATTTCAAAAGAGAACCATCTTGTTAAAAACCTTGCAAAATCCCTTCATAATTATTCTCTTCTCTGTTGTTACTATAAATAACACTGAACACAGACACTTAAAGGTACCTAGCAATATACAGTGATTAAGTCAGTAAGGCTTACACACCACGTGAAACACAATTACAAAAATGCCCCCCTGAATCAGTGACCCTGCTCATGCCTCAAAGTGATACAAGCTTACTTCGGGAATTAACAATTACTAAAATCAGTGGGTGCCCTATATGCAGCTCGTATTTCTTTTTGCTATAGGATATGCTGCCATGGCTTATTTCCCTTCTATTACCTCTATAACAACAATATAGGATTTGTGTGGGGGAAAAAAATCCCAGTTTCAAAGTTTTATTTTACTGTATTGTCTTTTCTATGTTCCTTTTCCCAGTACTATAGCAGTTTGCTCCCTGGTCTTTGATATAACTGGAAAATAAATCAGTTTCCCACATTCCTCCAATTAACTTGCGGGAGGACAAAGGGCAATCCTACTAGTTAGGCAGTGTGATTTGTTCTAAGTTATTTTAAGCAATGTTTGCTTTTTATAATCCTACAACATGAAAAACACCAAGTAATGCCTAGATATACTGACAAGGGGTAGAAGTTCAGGCAAAACCATGTCTGAAGTGCTAGGGTCACCACCACCATCAATTATAAATTACCCAACACTCCGGTGGCCTAGCATTTTCTGGTATTTTTGCTAAACATAACGAAGTGACATTCATCCTGTTACTGAAGTGATATTTGGGCTTCTTCCCAGGACAAAAGAGAAAAGACAGGTTGTAAAAATACCCAGTGTTGGAAATATTATCAGTAAATAGCATATTCCAAAACTGTTTCATCTTCACCCTTTCAGAACAGGAGATTTAAACCGAGAAGCTGAAGAAGGAAAATCCAAAGAAACGAATTCCATAAATTTCATGATTAGAGATAAGATACCACAAAATAACCATAGTCAGCCATACGAAGGAGTTTCAAAGGCAAGACATTTCCCTTTGCTCCGCCCCTGCACATATAAAAAGGCAAGTATAATGTTTTTGTCTTAAATTTAAATATTTTAACTCCCAGGTAATACCTGTCACTCTAAAAAAATTTTTTAAAAATGGGAAAAAACCACACAATAAAGTAAATCTCTCTGTAATCCCACCACCCCAAGAGATTCACTGGTAATGTTTTTAGTAACAAGATATTATTTTTAATTAGCCACTGACGTGCCCCCAAATCATTCCACTTCTACTATTTCCAATTTGATAAAACCAGATTTATTTCATTTTTAATAACAGTCAGGTTGTAAAACATGGAATCGTGGATGAGAAAACAACGCAAACATGCAAACGTGTGAAGACAGACACAGCTAATGTACTTAATCAGCCAGTTCACTGTTTCCCATAACAAAAACAACACCACGTGGCCCTGGAATCCTCGGAATAAGAATCAGAGACACAATGTTTACACTGAGCCCTCAAAGTTAGTGGTCAGGGGCCGGAAAGCGATCAGGCAGATCCAGCTCAGCCTTAAGTCTGCTACTGCCACTCACATCCCCCAAATTTACCAAGAACGAACTACTACTGTGGTACTAAATCAGGCACAATGGTCCTTGCTTTCCAGAATATTCTGCATAACCCTAAATAGTATGCACCATAAAAATATCAACAATCAAACCTACCCCTGCATTCGAGGATATGCAAGATTATCTGAGCGCGTACGGAGACGCATTATATTCCTGGTCATACAGATTCAGTATGTCCAAATAAGGTGTCAATACAATTAGTTTGTTAAAATGTCAGTAAAAAATCTCAGGGGGCTTTCTGAGTGACCCTAACAAAATGATTCTAAAGCTCAGTCAGAAGAGTAAGTAAGTTTATTTTGGAACCAGAGTCAAGAGTCCTAAAATTGCTTAAATTAAATGTCTACTGAGAGAACTGTTAAAAGAACTATAAAACAATATGCACAATATACATTATCTTAGATGAAATATATACTCAAATACCACAACGGAAAGGTAAACCTCAAATATTATTGCAATTATCTTCACTGATAAGGAGAAGAGCCCTAGGCAATTTTTTTAGTTTTCTGGCAGTTTAAAATTTTTCTAGTAACAAAAATAAATCATCACTGTTTAATAAGAAAAAATGAGTTGTTTTTAGGTTTTTTTTCAAGATTATTTGAATCTAATGGCTTTGCTTCTTCAGAATTTATTTTTAAAAATGAAAGATACAAAGACTAAGGTACACAGATGCTCTTGAAAGAGTTTAGGGCGCCACCTGGGTGGCTCAGTCAGTTAAGCATCTGCCTTTGGCTCAGGTTGATCCCCGGGTCCTGGGATGGAGCCCCATGTGTGTGTGTGGGGGGGTGCTGCTCAGCTGGGGGCCTGTTTCGCCCTCTCTCTCCGCCCCTCCCCCCTGCTTGGGCTCTCTCACTCTCTGCCAAACAAATAAAATCTTTAAAAACATTTAAAAAATAAATAAATTTGTCATCCCAAACGGATATAGTTAAAGAAGCTGTGTGAAATGCAATGCATCCATTAAAACTCTCCCAGAACACCGTGTGACAGCACGAGAAACACTCATTACCTAATATTAACTACAAAAAAAGTGCTTTTTTAACTAAAATGCATCTGACGTCAGATCCCAACTGATATTAAAAAGTTATGAAAATACTCATCTCTACAAAATAAAACAACAAAGAAATACGAATGAAAATACTACTAGTATTGATGTCTAGGTTGTGAGACCGCGATTGAACTGTTTTCTTCTTCATATTTTCAAATATCTTTCACGTTTTCAACAGCGAATTTGACTTACTTCTAAAACTGGGGGTGGGAGAACACAACGTAAGCAGTTTGCTATGAATGATATTGCAATTAAATATGACAGACCTACTGAGTATTATGATACTGCAACATAAAAGTGACATTCTTAGATCCAGACAACACGGCCTCTAGAACACCCATATCAAACCCAATGCTCGGGACCAGAAACACATTAACAGAACGCGAAGAGTCAGCCTCCAGAGCACAAACACTCCATTTCTTTCTCCTGGCTGGGTCCTCACTGCCACAGATCTCATTTTATCACTGCTGCTTTAATGTTGGTAATTATATTAAGAACTTGGGAAGCCTTATCTGGAAGTCAGGAAGCTTTCTGCCCCATCCTCACACCAGCTCATGCCCTAAAGAATACTAATTAGGGGGGAGTCCAAGTTATTGCTACTCTCAAATAAATCTGCCTGATACAGATTTCATAGGACAGATGTGTAAGACTGCTAATTCTCAAGATAAAACACATGGGAGAATTAGGCAAACAAGAAGGCTCTTAATAAATACTGTTAAAATTTCCCACAGTGCTTTCTGTGGATTAAGTGACTTAGAGGAGTTGAAAAAAAAAGTCAGCTGCTTTAAGTTTTCATCAGAAGATATATACACAAAACACATTCACATGTCTCATTAATGATTTTCCTTTATCAATAAGCCACTACTATAAAAACCTTGTGTGTATAAGAACAAATATATTGTTTCCACGATGCAGCACTTATGGCATGAAAATCATCTATCATTTAAACACACAAGTAAGTTATCAGCCCCTTCCTCTAAAACAAGCTTATTTAATAGAATCCTTATAAAGCCGTGTCGCAGTTGAACTCATTTATCTATTGCTATATTTATAATTCAAGATAATTGTCATAAACCAATACTATGCAAGGTTTAAGATTAGGAAAATTAACATGGAAGGAAAAACATTCATTTTTTGGTTCTTTCTTGAGTGTTTTGTACATTTCCTCTTTGACAAGAATAAATATACAGTAATTCACTAGCCAACTATGAAAAA
This sequence comes from Ailurus styani, assembly GCA_002007465.1. NCBI lineage: Eukaryota > Metazoa > Chordata > Mammalia > Carnivora > Ailuridae > Ailurus > Ailurus styani. Next base: position 1,248,457 of record LNAC01000023.1, on the reverse strand, counting down.
GACCACAAACAGAAACAAAGAAATCAAATACTTTGGATTTCGTCTATTGGTATGCATGCCTACCCAAAAGGAATGGAACTGAAGTTAATTTTAATTGGTTAAAAGAGGTAAGTCATGTGGTTTGGTTTGGTTTTTAATGCATTAACATGATATTTTCTTAAAATGCTATTTAACAAACAGAAAGAGGTAGTTTAAGCAAGATATAACATGGCAGCAAGTGTTCCACCAAAAGCAGATACTGTAAGAACCACAATTGAAAAGCACAGGTAAAGATGTTCTGCCTCCAGGACTGGAGGGAAAAGCTAACAAGTCAACTTTTCCGTTGATAACAACTATAAACTCTGGGGGGAAAATGCAAAAACAAAAACAAAACCAAGTATCTGAGGGCTCTGGAACATGGACAGAAACAGGTAGATTTTGCAAAGGAGTCCAAAATTGGAGGGAGCAAGCTGGCACAAAGTGAATTTCCTGGGGTCCTTTTTTGTGTCTATGCCCTAAGGGAAAACTGCAGTGACAGGGGCATGGGGCAACAAAAACTATGAAAGTCCTAGGTCCTTCCGGTAGGAGGAATCAAAAACACGAGGCAACCAGTGGCAACAGAGTGGGAAAGGAATCCTAGGAGAGAAGAAACCAGAAAATGGGAACTCTGAATTTGGTGCATAGACTCAGCCCATGTGTCTGGCTGACCCTTTATTTAACCGTGCACGTGGCAGACCAAAAGCATTCCGAGCTCAGATCTGAGCCACCTCCCACCACAGACATGCAATAGTTTGCAGTCAGGGTTTAAGAAAGTTAAATGCTTGCTAAAACTAAAACAAAAATATCAACAGTCTTATGTAGGAATATAAGTGATTACAGAGTCCACAAAAGAACACTCACAACGTCCAGGAAACAATCCCAAGTTATCTGACATATGAAGAGCCAAGAAAACATGACCCAGTCTCAAGAGAAGAGTGATCGACAGGTGCCAACACCTAGGTGATCCAGATGTTGGAATTATTAGACAAAGACTTTAAACAGACTATTCTAATTCTGTTCACTGAGGTAAAGAAACATAAATAAATAAATAAAATCATAATTTAAAAAAAAAAANAGAGCCAAGAAAACATGACCCAGTCTCAAGAGAAGAGTGATCGACAGGTGCCAACACCTAGGTGATCCAGATGTTGGAATTATTAGACAAAGACTTTAAACAGACTATTCTAATTCTGTTCACTGAGGTAAAGAAACATAAATAAATAAATAAAATCATAATATAAAAAAAAAAAAAAGGTCTCCTACATATAGGTAATAGGTAATGGAGCCCCCAGGACGAGAGGCAAGAGAATACAGGACAGGGAAAAAAATATTTGAGTAATGCCTGAAAACTTCCTAAATCTGGTGAAAGACATAAATTTACAGATTCAAGGGGTGCCTGGCTAGCTTAGTCCGTAGAGCATTTGACTTTTGATGTCAGCGTTGTCAGTCTGAATCCCATGATGGGTGCAGAGATTCCTTTAAAAAAAATAATTAAATCTTTACAAAAAATCTTTTAAATAAATGTAGAGATTCAAGAAGCTCTGTCAACCCCAACAGGACAATTACAAAGAAAGCCATGCCAAAATTCATCATAGTGGAACTGCTGAAAACCAATGATCCAATGACAAAGAGAAAATCTTGAATACCTATATTTCTGTAAGGCAATGAGGAGGCAAATTATTGTAGACTTCTCATCAGAAACCATGGAGACCAGAAGATAAGGAACCACATCTTTAAAATGCTAAGAGAGAAATCCAGACTTCTATATAGCCAGCTAAAATATCCTACACAGATGAAGGCAAAATAAAGACATTTTCAGATAAGGGAGAACTAAGACAATCAGCTGCCACCACTCCAGCACTGTAAGAAATACTGATGGAAGTTCCATAGGCTGAAGTGAGATGACACTCAAAAGAAACCTGGGTCTTCAGGAATGAATGAAGACACCTAAAAGGGTAAATATCAGGGTAAGGAGAAAAGAATTTAGCATTTTAATTTCTTAAAATACATATGACTGTTTAGAACAAAATTATAACACCACTTTGTAGGATTTATAATGTATGCACATTTTATATATATGCCAGTTACAGCGTGAAAACCAATGGAGATTGGAATAAATGGCCTATATGCACGGGTTTCCTCATTATACGTCAAGTGGTATAATATGAACTCTAAGTAGACCGTGAAAAGTTATGGATGGATGTTAACATTTCCAAAGCAACCACTAAACAATAATGCAAAAAGATGGCATTAAAAAGGCAAGAGAGAACTAAAAATGGTATTCTTTAAAAATTCCAAATAATCCAAAAGAGGACAGGAGAGGGAAAAACAAAGAAACAAAAACCGAAGGAACAAGAACAAGTTTTAAAATGACAAAAGCATGTAAATAATTACACTTATATATACACAGATAAGTTGACAGTACATGGGAAGAAAAGGAAAGGCAAACAAAAAACACAAGGACAGGGGCGCCTGGGCATCTAACTTAATGATAATGGAATTACAGCATGTAATTTGTGGGATGCACCTACAGCAGCGCTTAGAGAATAATCTGTGGTTTTAATGTGTGTATTAGAAACAAAAAAAAAGGTCAAAATCAATGAGGAAGAAGAGTGTTGGCTACATCCAGAACACTAGCTGGCCGGAAGGGCTGGCGCACATACACAGGAGGCAAGAAGGTAGAGCCGAAAGTAAGAAACGGGGGGGGGGACGGGACTTCTCGCTGCTTCTCCCTCTCCTCCTGCCCCTCCCCGACTTGGGCGCGCTCGCACTCTCTCTCTCTCTCTCTTTCAAATAAAGGAATAAAATCTTAAAAAAGGAGTCAGTAACCCCCGGCTCATGTGATCAAGGAAAAATGAGAACCCAAATCACCTATATCACATGTGAAGTAAGCAGTTATCACTACAAATTCTGCAGACATTAAAAGGAAAACAAAAAGCACAGATAAAGTTTAAAGTTGTAAGCACCTTTTAGCAGAACAGCGCTGAACAATCGCCTTGAGTCATATCCACAACTGTAATACTCATCTGCTCAGCACGAGTAAAAGCTATGCTTCTAAAAGTACAATTTAAGACAAACACAACCGTACCACCATACCCTAGACTGAAGCGAAGCAAGCTGCTCCCTCCGTCCCCACACGTCGTTCAGAAAGGCTCCTCAGGCAGCATTATCAGGAATTTCTACAACGACCTGAATTTGTGCTGCCTTTACAAAGGAATTGTCAGGTTTCTACCACTTCTAAAGTGCCTTTATCAATGTCTGCTTTTTAAAACTTTCTGGTAGTGTGCTGCAATTTCCAGCTTTCAAAATAAATGAAAAGGTTATTTTGCTCAAGCCATTCATATGAAATTTCTAATGCATTTAGGACACGCAAAAACACTCAATGTCTAAACATTGAGAGTATGACTAGAAGGTTCTCTGACTTTTAAAATATTGCTGGGGCACCTCCCCCATTTAATAAAACTACATTAGGAATATAAAAATCTTTCTTAATTTAAAAAAGTATATATTTAGCTTTGCGCAGTGGCAGTATCGTAGCCAATGAGGTTTATCCGAGGCGCGATTATTGCTAATTAAAAAAGTATATATTTATTTATTTATTTATTTATTTATTTGACAGAGAGAGAGAGAGAGAGAGAGAGAGAGAAGGCAGAGAGGCAAGCAGAGAAAAAGGGAAGCAGGCTCCCCACTGAGCAGAGAGTCCAATGCAGGACTCCATCCCAGGACCCTGAGATCACGACCTGAGCCAAAAGCAGAGACTTAACCCACTGAGCCACCCACTGAGCGCAGGAATATAAAAATCTTAAAAATGAATGAGCTCTGCAGATGTGACCCTTAAAGGTGATTTCTTGGGCACCTGGATGACTCAGGTGGTTAAGCGTCTGCCTTCCACTCAGGTCATGATCCTGAGGTCCTGGAAGAGAGGCCTGCACTGGGCTCCCTGCTCAGTGGGGAGTCTGCTTCTCCCTCTCCCTCTGCCCTTCCCCTCTGCTCATTCTCTCTCTCTCTCTCTCTCTAATAAATAAATAAAGTATTTAAAAAAAAAAAAAGGTAATTTCTTGCTCTGCTACTTTGAGGAAAATTCTCAATCAGTGAGACTCGGTGATGTTCTCCATGGTCATGTACTATCTTACCGGAAGAGCTACAAGGGAACAAGGGCTGGTGTGGGCTATCACCATCTGAACTCTCCAAAGCCACAGGAACCCTCGCCTCACCTCTTGCAAACAAACAAACAAAAAAATCAGCAATCAAACCAAATGGCACTTGGCAGAAGGTTTTTTTTTTTAATTAAATTTTTTATCTAAATTCAATTTAACATAAACTATATTATTAGTTTTAGAGAAGGGTTTTATTTATTTATTTTTTTAAAGATTTTATTTATTTATTTCACAGCGGGAGAGAGATCACAAGGAGGCAGAGAGGCAGGCAGAGAGAGAGGGGGAAGCAGGCTCCCTGCTGAGCAGAGAGCCCGATGCGGGCCTCGATTCCAGGACCCTGAGATCATGACCTGAGCCGAAAGCAGAGGCTTTAACCCACTGAGCCACCCAGGCGCCCTAGAGAAGGGTTTTAATAGTATAACAAGGTTCCCTAGGGAAAGAGAACTTTCATATTCAAGATACTGAAAATGGTTTTTAAAAAATTTTGATTAAACTGAGTACTATCAAAAGAAAAAGACAGGTGTCAGGTACTTAAATGTAAATCAAAAATTAGTCTGTAACAGCGCCAAAGAAGCTATTACAAGCTGCTATATAAATAGGCACTTAATGATTTTTCCAATGTTACATTATTGATTTAACACGTCCTTCGTTTCCGTTGAAATGAATAAGTAATTTGTTTAAGATAACATTAATAGGGTTTGCAGCACTTTAGATATCCTGGGGCTCTCTCGTCATTAGAATTAACGCTATAAAAAACAGATTTTACATTGTCTTTCAATAAAACATCTGAAAATTTTTAGAAATCATGGCAAAAGACCAGAGACATCAGATACCATGCAAGAAGGCATTTCTAGGGCGCCTGGGTGGCTCAGTGGGTTAAAGCCTCTGCCTTCGGCTCAGGTCATGATCTCAGGGTCCTGGGATCGAGGCCCGCATCGGGCTCTCTGCTCAGCAGGGAGCCTGCTTCCCCTTCTCTCTCTGCCTGCCTCTCTGCCTCCTTGTGACCTCTCTCCCTCTGTGAAATAAATAAAATCTTTAAAAAAAAAAAAAGTCCTAATACCTTGAATATCACTTACTCAGATCACTCAGTTCAATAAACATTTAACGTCCTCGCTAATGTCAGATGCTACTCGGAGCACTGAGAACACAACGGTGAACAAGACATCTGGTCCCTGCTCTCGGAGAGTTTACAGTCTACCGGGGAAGACAGTCAAACAGGGTGTGTCAGTAAAGGATGCCAGGCCGGCACAGAAAATGGGACCCAATGCCCTGCACGGGGAACGGGGAACACAACCAGAGAAATGGATGCTCAAGCTGAGATGAGGAGGGAAGTGGGACACAGCCAAGCGCTAAAGGAAGAGGACGGCAGAATCAAAGGTGGCTTATGGCAAAGAGAGGCAGGGTCACAGGCACAGCATGCACAATTGGTCAGGTATTTACATGAAAAGATGTCTTTTGGGGGCAACTGGGTGGCTCAGCTGGTTAAGTGTCTGCCTTTGGCTCAGGTCATGATCCCAGGGTCCTGGGATCAAGCCCCACATCAGGCTCCCTGCTCAGCCAGGAGTCTGCTTCTCCCTCTCCCTCTGCCCCTCCACTCCACCCACCCCCACAGGTGCACGCTTAGACTTTACCAGAAAAGCTGCATACATCAACAGACAAGAATCATCGACTTCATCGTGGAGGGAAAAGGTAAAAAGGTCACGATCCCATCCTGGCCTCTTCCCCATGTTACCCACTCAAAGGCACAGAGTCACTCCAGCCGTGGTGCGTTCCGGGCCCTAGAGAAGGAGTCGGTGGGGGGGTGGGAATACGATGGACTCAGTGCTGCCTTAAGGGGAGTGGCACATGCGGGCAAACAATCACGTGGCAGGGCCTCTGTGGTAACGTGATTCTGCAATGCAGCCCCCAGATTTCAGGTATCCCGGAGTGCATACCGAGCTGGAAAGCTACCGGGTGAGGAACCGTTCGGTCCTAAGTGAGAGAGCAATCATCACTGGACAGCAAATGTGGTTTAGCAGCAACATGAAAGCAGCGATGACCTCCACACACATCAACAAGGAATTATGCTTGTTATTTGCAAGCAGACACCACCAGCTAGCCTCGCGGAGGTTTCCAAGCACTTTGATACACTCTCATTGTACTCTTCGCAGCAAGGGAGGCCAAGCAGATATTTAAATAATTCGCTAGCATTTGTCAAGCCCTGCTTGTGGAGCGCCAAGCGCCCTGCTGGGCACTTAATGTCCGTGATCTCATTTCACAAAGTAACCATCACCGCCTCCACCTCTCAGTCGGGAGCCTGTGGCTTACAGAGTTTACGTAATCTGCCCAAAGACACACGGCTGGCAGGTGGTGGAGGCGACGTTAGGCCCCGGGGCAGTCTGACTTCGAAGCCCGTGCATCTCCTTCTATCCCACTGCAGTTTCAATGCCACGGAAGTGTGACCAGCAGGAAGGCCGAAGGGGGACGCTGAGCAGAGGAGGTGGGACTGGACCTCTAGCCAGGAGTCCTAGGTCTGTGTCTTTGCAGCCAGCCATAGGGCCTCTCGCCATGCTCTCGGTCAGAGGGTCTCTTCCCCCTCCCTGAAGTTATCTTTAGCTCTCTAATAATCAGTCCCTTTGGGTGCCATCTCATCAGTATTTCCAAGGATTGTGGGGGAGTGGATTGGAGAGATTAAGCAAATACTGAAATATTTAACTAGAGACATCATTCAGGCCCTGTATCCAACACCAATTCTTGGTGTCATGTTCTCCTGAAGTACATCTCACGCTGAAATCCACTATTAAATAACCATCATAAAAGTTCAAAGCTAGGCCAAGCTTTATATACATATAATCTCATGTAATCCTAACAATAAGCCCAGTAAGTCTGTACTATCATCCTCAGTTTACAGAGATAAGCAGAAGCTTCTCAAGGTTAAATAACCTGCTCAAGGTCACACAACTATGTAGTGCAGCAGCATGATTCCAGAGCCTAAGCTTTTCACTACAACGCAGCCTATATTCCTGCAATGGTCACAGAATTAAGAAGAAACACCAAAATACTCTGATCTGAATGTGTAGATATGTGGAAGTTTTCATATATAATTACTCATATAGTTACATTCTCAGAATTACATAATTTTAGTATGTGGCACACCTTGTTAAATAAAAAGAAAAAAATTAAGGGGCTCCTGGGTGGCTCAGGTCATGGTTTCAGAGTCCTGGGATCTGGCCCACTGGGGGGGGCTCCCTGCCCAGTGGGGAGTCGGCCTCTCCCTCTCCTTGCACCCCTCCACCCTCACTCATGGTATCTTGATCTCTCACAAATAAATGAATAAAATCTTTTTTAAAAATTAGATATATCACTTTACAATGTTATCCCTCTTACATTATTAAGCACCAGAGAAACTTGAAATCTATTTGAATACATGGGTGAACAACACATATTTTATTCAATAACTTTTCATCCTAAAGAAATAGAATGTTTTGAGATGGTTAATAACAAAATTATTTAGGGTCCAGTAAGACATGTGGTGTTTCCATCTTTTTACCATCCTATTTTTTAAAAAATTTTTTAATTTATTTTATATTTTTAGGATTTTTAAAAATTTATTTATTTGACAGATAGAGATCACAAGTAGGCAGAGAGACAGGGAGAGGAGGAAGCAGGCTCCCCGCCAAGCAGGGAGCCTGATGTGGGCCTCGATCCCAGAACCCTGAGATCATGACCTGAGCTGAAGGCAGAGGCTTTAACCCACTGAGCCACCCAGGCGTCCTCTACCATCCTATTTTAAAAGCAAATATCTTTCAGCTTATTTATTTGTAAAACAAGTATTTGATATATGTGTAATGAAATGAATAGATCACACAAAACTTTTAAATAAATGGGAAAAGTACGGAGATGAGTGAACAGTGGATACAGGTATCACCTTTTGGTGTTCTCCCATTCCTCGCAATTTGCTACTTCTAATTCTCAAAGCAAATCTGCGACTTGTTTGAGAAAAAGTGCAATGGGAAAGGAACAGAAGGGAGATAAGTGAAGAAACATATTACATAGTGTATCTAATGAATTAATAAATTTGTCTTTTTTTTTCACCTACACATGATACTAATTATCTCCTTTATTTTAGAGACAGCTCTAAACAAACCAGGCAGCAATGCCTGTGCATCAGCTGAGTGAACCCACAGTATAGAAAGGGCAAGCTCCCATAAAAAACAAATGTCCAAAGCACTTACCAATCTGCACTTGTTCGGGCTGGCTGAGAGAAACAAATGCTGATGTGTCATCAATCCAGGATATCTGAATGTTACCTGCAATGTTGAAATAACAGTAAAGGGAACATTGGACCAATTATTTCACTACCAGACTTCAATTTGCATATCTGATATATTTCAGAATATGTGTTAAATTTAAACAGAGATGAAGCGCTGGTTTAAAATTTGATCAAAATCTCAGCACCACAGAAAGCTAAAACTTAAATCTACCAAAGAAGTTATTTCAGTGAATACTTCAAGAAAAGAGACAAGATGGTGGGGGGGGGGGCTGCTGGTGAGAAGCCTTAAAAATATGTTTTAAAAATAAAAGAAAGATCCTTCTGGATTAAATCCTGGGGTACTTAATATTTCAGCCCAATCTTATGTCAGAGCTGGCAATTTCCTTCCTATCAAGATTACAACAGGGGTGCCCGGGTGGCTCAGTCAGTTAAGCATCCAACTCTTGGTTTCGGCTTAGGTCCTGACCTCACAGGTCGTGAGACTGAGCCCCACACTGAGCCCCACATTGACTGGGCTTTGCACTCAGTGGGAGTCTGTGTGGACATTCTCTCCTTCTGCCCCTTCCTCTGTCTGCAGGCTCACACGCTCTCTCCGATAAATAAATCTTTTAAAAACACATCTTTCTATATTTTTAGAGACACAAACTTTGAAAATCATGAATTGGAAACATAAAATGAATCAATGTAGCAAAAAGTAGCAAAACAGGTAGTAGAAGAGGACAAAGGAAAAGAAGGCAGCAGAGACAGAAAACCAAGACTAATACAGAAAAGCCACTGAGAAGGGCAGAAAGCAGTCTAGTGAAACAGAACGATTTTCCCATGAAGAGACAAATCCTCAAGAAAAGCTAACTAGCTGCAGACAGAACAGAACAGGGCGGAGTGCCGGGGGAAGGAAGGAGAGGGGTGGCGGGGCAGAAAACGGATCGGAAAGCAGAGGCCTAATTGGCTACCGCTCTTCTTGAAAAAACACGGAAAGACCGGATTATTAAAAATGGGTAAACATCACTGGAATTTAATACTGAAAAAATGTTTTAATTCCTACGAAAATTTTCAAAGGCTACGAATGCTTGCAAACTGCTCTGTCTCTCTGTCACAGGACAGTAACTCGCTTCCTGCTCCCCAGGAAGGTGCCTTAATGACTTTCTCCATTACAAAAGTCACTCCTCCACCTTGTGTGTTTTAGATAAATAATAATAGCGAACATGCCCTAAGTAGTTACTATGTGCCACATACTATTCTGAATGCCTTCCATGAGTCAGCTCACTTAATCCTCACGAAATGCTTATGTAGTAAGGGGTGTCGCCATCATCATTGTCACCCTATTCCATGAGGACACAAAGGAACAGAGACACTACTTGTCTGATATCATATGACTGATTCTTTTAAATTAAAATGAAAACAAAACTCTACTCAGAGCATTCTACTTAATTTAGCCAATTAAAGGTTGACTACACAAGGGTCAGAACTTAATAATACAAGATGAGAAAAAACAGCAACGACATCAAAAGCTCTCAAAAGAAATGAGCTGTGAAATTCAACTGCATCTCTAGATCTGTATTTAAATTAAAAAGCAGGACTAGAATTTCAGAAGTTGTTGAGACTGACTGCAAAGACTAGGATAACTTTCCTGAAACATACCTGCCTTCACTTACTTTTCCAAAGATTAAGTCTATAAATTGTTTTACTTACAAAAGCTAATAAATATATGCTTATTTTAGAAAACACAGAGGAGTTGGGACACCTGGGTGGCTCATTTGGTTAAGTTCTTGATTTCGGCTCAGGTCATGATCTCAGAATCATGAGATTGAGTCCCTTGTCAGGATCTGAGCTGGACATGGAGTCTCCTTAATATTCTCTTCCTCTCCCTCTGCCCCTCCCCTCTTCTTTCTCTCTCTCTCTCTGTCCCTCTTTCCCTCCCTCCCTAAAAAATAAAAATACAAAAAAGCATAAAGAGGAAGGGAAAAAAAAAAACCTATCTAAAACAATCAGTGATAATAGCATGAGGCTTCCTTTCAGTCTGATTTCTATACAAAGTATTCAAAAAAATACTAGTTATATAGGAACCCTACTTTGTTTCTGCTTTTTACCCTAAGTGTTAAAACACAGACACTTTGCCATCTTTTAATAAACTCTTCAAATATTTTTTAAATGGCTACATACTAGCCTGTTGAAGAGGTACATGAACATTTACTAAACAGTCTTATTATTGGCTGTTTGTGCTGCTTTTACTTAATCCAAGAATTTATAAAGAGAACAGCTTGAATATTTCATTTGTTAAAATAAACCGGCACTGCTGAAGACTTACAGTCAGAAAGGCCTTTCTAAGCGGTAATCAGAAGATGGTTCATTTCAACCTATCACCTGACCTGATAAAAAGGAATTAGAAGAACTGCCCTACCGCACACATAACTCATCCTTTGGTCCTCTCAAACATCTGCAGTTCATCTGCTTGAACTCTTCAATGTCAAGCAGTGACCGCCTGCCCTTATGAAACAGACCTTCTCTCAGAATTTCATCATTTCATCTTAAAAATTATTTATCCTCAGCCTAGATTTATTTCCCATGGTTAGCAGTAAGGGCAGTCATAGTACTAGTATCCTGCTTTCTGTGGATTAATAATAGCACTCCAGTGTGCCATGCTATCGAAAGTTCCTCAGATCACGTTACTACAAAGATACCAATATACTAAACCCTGAAAAATTCCACAAGACTAAACCCTTACATAGTAATATTCTTTCATGTCTAAGCTGAAGCTGTCATTCATTATACCTACGGCCACCTGGACAGACCAAAAACAGCAAAATCCGAAAACCATATATGGACTTAGGATTTACTTACCAAAGGCACTAAAAAGCTGGTAAAGGTCGCTGGTTTTCCACTCTTTGGGGAAGGTCACATGGAGAACATGATCGCGTTTCGGTTGCACTATGGGACAAATTTTTGATAAGAGGTTGACAACTGAAAAGTGAACGATACACCAGTGGTTCTTTAATGAAACTATCTCCCAGCTAACTTAAGGAATTGCTAGGAATGACTCATGATGGGCGCCTGGGTGGCTCAGTGGGTTAAAGCCTCTGCTTTCAGCTCAAGTCATGATCTCAGGGTCCTGGGATCGAGGCCTGCATCGGGCTCCCTGCTCGGCGGGGAGCCTGCTTCCCCCTCTCTCTCTCTGCCTGCCTCTCTGCCTCCTTGTGATCTCTCTCCCTCTGTGAAATAAATAAATAAAATCTTTAAAAAAAAATGAGGGTTTCNAAAAAAGGAATGACTCATGATTACCAAACAAAACTCCTAAATGTATTTTTAGTTAGCCTCAACAGGGGCTCTGATATTTTACAGAACCCACAACGATTTGAACCCTGACAATTCTATGCGGACTATCTTTGCTCATGAAGTTCCCGTGAACTTCATGAATTTCAAGGGGGAAAAAAAAAGCCTGCTTTGTTAAAGACATTTCACTAAGTGTTTAACTTTCTCCTGTTACTCTAGTTGTCCACATGTTTATTCAGCGCACCATCCAAATCCAATGGACTAACTGAGTTTGAGGAGAGGGGCAGTCCTGAGTCACAGCCTCATGTTCTAATCTCAGACCTGCCGCTTAACTGTGCACCTCTGAGCAAGAGACCAAACCACTCCAGCCACTCGTGGCTATATACTGGGAATGATGATATTTAGCTTGCAGAACTGTTGCAAGAACAGTGCACCAAAACAGAAGTCCAATCTGGAGTGCAACACACATGTGCTCCGCATATCACTGCAATGGCTATTATCAACAGGTACAGCTCACCCTTCTCCATATCCCTGTGGCATGGATTTTAAGGCAAATAACCCAAGGCCAAAAAGAGAGCAATGGAAAAGAAGAGTGGGACAGCGAGGAGGAGAAAGCAGGGAATAATCCAAAGCAGCAGCGATCACCTCCCAGATAGGCCTTCCGAGGTTTTCAATAAAAAAGAGAAAAACAAAAAACAAAAAACAAAACAAAACAAAAAACAACCCTACCCAACTTAAATATATACAGACTCGAATAACTGGAAAATAGAGAACTTATGGTTACTGACATAGCTAACCATCTCAAAATTTATTATGTGTATTTATAGGAACTTATGAATTTAGAGGTCTGAGTGAAAATGAAATAATGAAGAGTAGATATTCTTTTAAAATTCAACTCACGCATAAACTGGAAAATATAAGTAAAGAGATGAGTTAATCAAGACCCAGGGGTACCATTAACTTAAGCATACTATTCATATCAACCACAAAATCACTCCCTGTTTTTAAGTGAATGAAGCTCTTTCTTCGGTAATACTTTTCCTGTTATCCCTTCCAGACCACACACTTCAATGTGCAGATGCAATGAGAAAATAAAAATTCACTTACAGTCTGGTCCTTCCAAGTTTAGATAGGGGATATCCATGACTCTCATAAGAAATAACCTATAAAAAGGAAAGAAAAACAGGCAATGGGCTAATTTGTATTAAAAGCCCGATACAGGCATCTATTAAATTCCTTACTTATTTATATTACTCCATTTCTGAAATCAGTTTAAAAAGCTCTTACGATTCGCCTCCAAGCTTTTTTTCTCAAGGACTAAATATTATAAATAGGAAAAAAAAAACCCAGTCTTTGATATCCCCAAAACCTATAAAAGTTCCTGGCACTCAACAGCTGTTCAATAAATATTAGCTAAATAAAATTAGTAATCAGAGTCAAAAGAAAGTCTTCTGCAGGTCTGCTCATTAGTCAAGGGAGACTGAGAGAAAATGTTACAGAATGCTAACCATCTTATTGACTTCTGAACTGTTTCTACAAATTATAAAGAGAACCCCTATGATTGGTGTTTTGTGAGCTGAGAATGACAGCACAGATATCTTTTTTTTTTTTTAACTGAAATGGAAAGTCACTGGATTAGTACCAATCTTACTGGGTGAATTACACAATCTGAAATAAGTGACCATCTCAGAAGCTCATGCTATTACTGTCGTTTGAAACATATTAAAAGCACAAAGCAAAACAATGCTTGGTAATAAAAGCTATTACACTGATATAAAACATACAGCAGTCACTTTAAGCATACTTTCCAAAGGAAAGGCTACAAAGGCTCTTAAAAAGGAGAACTTGTAAATTACAACTCTCTGTAATGCCATTCAATTTTTTCTTTAATTTGCAAGATTATGGACAAAATGTCAGTCATTCTGTTGCTTGCAAGATGATTTTAATAAGTTTTACTCAGATGACGATACATAGTGCGTTTCTCGCAGAGACTGTACTATACAGCAAATTAAAATGGCAATCCAAGAGCCCAACAAGCAATTAGTTTGGCTTCACTGACCCACAATTAAGGCACATTATTACCAGGCACTCAAAAGCCAAGCAGGGCATGATCTAGTTTACAAACGGAATCATCAGCGTAAATAACAGTGTTCGGTTAATGCCAGAAAAAACGAAGTCATGGTGCTCTGTGGTTTAAGAACTTGTTGCCTGGCCTACAATTTAATAAACCAAATCCTATGGCTAAGAAACCAATTTTATTTTTAGTTCACTAATTTAGGCTCAAGCATACTATTCTGGTTCTGGAATCCATTCTACCCAATTTGATCAATAACACCAGTGATGCCAGAAGACAGTCAGACATACAGAGCACCCAGCACAAAGGAGTTTCTCAGCGATGGCAGCTACGACTACTGTTACCAACCAGAACCTACGAGGTTATTCCTGGGTGAGAAAGCTCACTCTTTTTATGCTTCATAAAATTTTCAATTTTCCATTTAGTAAATTTAGAGACAGTCTCCAAATTCTAAAAACCAAATAAATAAAAACCCTTAATTTAAAAGTTAATGGAACATAGCAAGCACCATAAAAATAATTTAAATTTTTACTCTAACCTCAACAGAGGAATAAGAGCTGAATCGACACATTCGTTGCTATACTGTCAAATACTCCCCAAATCAAAATCGACCTTAAGATTCAGTAAAATGTTGAGGGGGGGTGAGTGAATTATAGTTCATCATCTCAAAAGAGCATTAAATTGGTATGGTATTTGTCTTTTTCTTACTGACCTCACTTAGCATAATACTCTCTAGCTCCATCGTGGGAATGCAAACAGGTGCAGCCACTCTGGAAAACAGTATGGAACCGAAAACAGTTCTGTTAAAAACAGAACTGCTCTATGATCCAGCAAATACACTACTAGGTATTCACCCCCAAAATACAAAAATACTAATTCAAAGGGGTACATGCACCCCGATGTTTAGAGCAGCATTATCTACAATAGCCAAATTATGGGAAGAGCCCAAGTGTCCATCAACAGATGAGTGGATAAAGATTTGGGGTGTGTGTATACACATACACACACACACACACACACACACACACACACACACACAGGAGTATTACTCAGCCATAAAAAAGAATGAAATCTTGCCATTTACAATGACACAGATGGAGCTAGAGGGTATTATGCTAAGCAAAATAAGCCAAAGAAAGACAAATACCGTATGATATAACTTACATGTGGAATTTAAGAAACAAAACAAGTGAGCAAAGGAAAATGAGGGAGACAAACACAAACCAAGAAACCGACTCTTAACTCTAGAGGACGCACTGATGGTCACCAGAGAGGGAGGGGGGGGAGAATGGGAGAAATAGGTGGATGGGGATTAAGGTGCTCACTTGCGATGAGCACCCGCTGAGACATGAAAGAGGTGAATCACTATTCTGCAGACCTGAAACTAATATTACACTATATGTTAACTGGAATTTAAATAAAAACTTTTTTAAAAGTCCCAAATTTGGGTGCCTGGGTGGCTCAGTGGGTTAAAGCCTCTGCCTTCAGCTCAGGTCATGATCTCAGAGTCCTGGGATCGAGCCCCGCATTGGGCTCTCTGCTCAGCGGGGAGCCTGCTTTCTCCTGCCTCTCTGCCTGCTTGTGATCTCGCTCGCTCGCTCGCTCGTTCTCTGTGTCAAATAAATAAAATCTTTTAAAAAAAAAGTCCCAAATTTTATACTATAATTATAGCACTGTAAAATATTTCTCATTAAACTAAGAAATAAAAATACCCCTCCACCCCCATTAAAAAAAAAAAAGCCAAAGATTTTGGGAAACTGAGCTTTGTGTTTTTTTTTTTAATTCCTTTTACTATTATTTTTTAAACTCAAAAAAGAAAGCAGGGGCACCTGGGTGGCTCACTTGATTGAGCATCCAACTCTTGGTTTCGGCTCAGGGAGTGAATGTCAGGGAAGTGAGATGGAGCCAAGAGTCAGGCTCTACATTCATTCAGCACACAGTCTGCTTGAAATTCTCTGCTTCTGCCCCTCACCCTGCTCATGCTTGCTTGCTCCCTCTCTCCCTTCTCTCTCAAATAAATACATAAAATCTTTAAAAAAGAGAGAGAAAGAAAAGAAAAGCCACCAGAACTGAGACGCCCAGGAGAAACACAGACACTCTGAGAGACACACGACTAAACATGCCCGTTAAACCAAACTTGTGTGTCCTGGGCACAATCTCATCTGTCGCGGGAAGAGGAATATAAGGTAAAATCATGTGTCTGCGTCTGTAATTGCGTGATTTCTTTTTTAAAATACTGTTTTATTTCTAAAATCACGGGACCTCATTAACAAACGAAGAAAACTTACTGTCCTATAAACAGCAACAAGAATCACACTTTCAAAAGGAGAGCTCCCCAACTGATCTCACCACGTTGTCTCGAAACTTTTCTTGAAGGGTACCTTTGGTCACCCGACAGACAGACAATTTGTTCACTAAGATTTCATCTGAATTTCACCCCTGACCAAAATAAGTAAAAATCTGTTCTTAGCTAAAAGACTCAATAGATTTTTTTTAAGTTAGTTAATTCCACACTATCTTGTTTGCTTGCTCAACACTTTCACTAAATAGAAACCCCTTTCAAATAAATTATTAATAGCACTTCTCACTCTTCCCCAATGCCTCCATGTCTGGGCTTTAGAGAGAAATGAATAAGCCCCAAGGCTGGGGGAACACGCAGACCAACTGTGTGTGTGACTTGGCAGCCGGCACCTCTGGAGAAAGCCCTGCAATTGGGAAACCGACCCTAAAACCGTAGCTGAGCGTCACTGGCATGGAACCAAAGCCAACTCCCCAGTGGCCTCCCACCCTCCCGGGGCCAGGCTGTCTGCAGGCCACAGCTCTGGGCACATCCCTGCCCTTCTGAAGTGAAATTACAACATGTCGTTATACGCATGCCTCCCACAAGCCGGCTGTCAAAATGCGGACACGTCCCCGAGACCATCTGATAAAAGACTTCACACAGGGATGGTGTGCGCGACAGCAGCCACCCTCCCCCAGGAGGGAATGCGCCGGGCGAGCGGGACGCTGGTAACCCACTCGAGGTGGCTCCGTCCCTGAGGGCGGTACTGAAACGAGCTTCTGCACAGGCCTCTATCTGCAGATATCAGAGACGCTCGGACCAACACTTGCACAAAACGGTATTTCTATCTTAGTAAAGGTTCAAGGTGGCTGTGATTCAGAGAAGACGTGACAGGGTGGGAGTCTTGCCACATTCCCGCCAGCATTCTTGATGAAGTATTATTTCAGCGCTCGTTGGCTCAAAGGGTTGACCCTAACTCTGTCAAAGATTAAGATTTAAACTTTTATTTGATACAATCGCCAATTTCACACCAGGAATCTCTCCTAAGAAACCGTAAATTCAAGTTCACATTCTAGATGCCGCCAAACCAAGTTTACCCTTTTGGGCATCAATCAGGTTTTTAGTTTCCACAATTACATGACTGATGATGCTGTTAATCTCCATCACCTAACATGTCTGGAAAGGTCCAACAGTAAAGCACAGCAAACTCTCTCGCTCATCAGACTGGGTAACGTCAGGTCAGCCTCTTGAATGGGTAGCTACCAGCATAAGCTGGGCACAGTGCGTTTATCTCTGAAGAGTCTCCCACATGCTGCGTGGCACTCAAAAAACCCATCCGCCGATGTCCTTTTCAGAGCTAGGCAGCATGACACCGCTCTGTGAGAAGGCTTGCTGATCCCTGAAGAATTCCATTCCAGACATAAAACTTCTTAGGAGCCCAGACTCTTGAGCCCTTATCAAAAGGCCCAGATCAACAATACCAGTACCACCCGGGAACCTGTTAGAAATGCACATTCCCAGGCCCTACCTGAGACCTGCTAACTTAGAAACTCTGGGGACTGAGAATCACAGTTAAAGGAACGCAAAAAGAGTATGTTCAATGTTGTGCCGCCATTAATAACGACTCATTCGTCAACCCGCAAAATAATGACCAAGATGTGCCAACTTCCCCAAAAAGCATTAGTCTCAATGATTTGTTTACATTAAATGAGTCTGGCTTAGAAAAACACAAAACTTTCCAAACAAATACCAAGGACTACCTCAAAATCCAGGAAGCAATAACGGAAGTCTGCTACCGCTCCCTGAAACCAGAGGCTCCACTGTGGCCAGCAATTAGCTTCTCTGCAAGACATAAATTGGGGGCTATCACGGCTGACCACTTTTGTTCTCGTTTTTAAGAAGACAGAGAAAAAAGATTACTAATACCACTCTCACTGCAACAGTCCAACCTGGCTCTGGGAATTGGCTACAGAGGATCACCTCTAGCATCACACATTCAACTTTAGCACTAACGCAGCACCAAAGACCAGCAAACACTTGTGTAACATGCACAACACGCTAAATAAAACACCTCTCACCTTATCAAAACTCTCTGACCTTACCAACAAGTTTCAGACACTGATTCTGGCAACCACAAAGCCCAGGAGGCTGCTCTAAGGACTGCACTAAGATCGAAGGCCACTCTCTGATGACACGACAGCTCGCCTTGGACTACGGCTTATCTGAACCATTCCCCAGTTGTCTAGTGAGTAAAAAGGGATTGCACAAGGATGCCAGCGTTAACCCATTTCATGCAGCTTAGCTTAAAAAAACAAAGAGGGCAAAAGTGATATTCAAAAACACACACTTTAGGTCCCAAAGGTGATTTAGGAACACTATTCACGAGAGGCTCAGATCTCTGGGAACTGAAAAGATCCTCACGGTTTTTTAAAATTCTGCATTACCACATCTATGTATAAAATCAGTGATTCTACTCGGAAATGAAAGAAAATATTTAATTCTGCTCCCACGGCAGCGTGCCTTCTTGTGCTTTGTCCGAAGGCAGAGAAAGAAAGCGAATCAGAGTGGTGTGTCAATGGCCACTTTTGAAAAGCAACTAGCAAAAAATGGTCATGCCCATTACAGTGCAGGGAAGTGCTTACTGATAAGAGGTCTGATAAGAGGTCCAACCACAAAGGTTAAGTTTTAAGTGGACCACACTATAGCCACCCAACAAACCACTGAACACCATCCACATGACACTGGCCACTAGTTTTAACATCTTTTGGAAATTCATTATTATATTTTTTTAAGTTACGAAATTATAAAACTAGTATAATCTCAATCAGTAAATGAGTTACACTGATCTTAATTAATAAATGATACAGACACAGAAAACACACTGCTAGGACACTCGTTAAAACGAAAGGATTTTGGGGGGAGGGCTGGTGGAATTACAAGTGGGTATTTTGTGTTTCAATCAGAAAAAAGGTATATATATATATTTTTTAAGTATGACGTTCCCGATTAAAGTCACAATATTTATCCTTACAAGTTCAGCTTATTTGACCCTCTGGTGTGTGTGGGACAGGTAGATAAGTACTGGCCTCATCATACCAGGAATGAGAAAGCAGGTTTTTCCAAGCCCAGTGGCTTACCTTTGGCTGGCAAGGGAGTGGAGAGAGGATACAGACCCAGAGCTTCTACTACTAGCTCTACACCAATGCCACCCCCCCTTCTGCTGGGAGCACCTCTCACATTTGGCTTTTAGCCTGAGTGGTATCCAAAGCCTGAATGTGAAATGGCGAGGCTGGAGTCCCAGCAGGAGCATCCAGGGACAAGTCAGGTTTTTAGTCCTCAATCACTACCCAAGCCCCTAGTGGGTAGAAGTGAAGTAAGAGCTTGAGAGACAAGCCTCAGAAACATGTTTCTGGGGTGGGGGAGGAGATGCTCTAAGGGCTGATTAAATTATAGCAGAGCCCAGACACATGACAAGAGGCTACCGTGTGAGCAAGAGCTTTGCGTAGGGCGAAACTTCAAGGCAATGGGAATGACAGGCAGCAAGCAAAGCCTAGCTGTCAGAGATGAAAAGGACAGAAGGAGGTACGACCCCAGGGTGCCTGGGCTTCGGGGTCCCCAGGCACACCTGGCCCACACTCCGTGATCGCCCTCAGAAGACCAGGGAATCGGCACATCCCAGGTGGGGAGAGACCTAGAGGTGCCTGAATACAAGAGCGTATCTTAGGTGATGTCAGACTTGGACACATACAGCCGGGCCTGAATGATCTGGAAGGATTTCTAATGTCATGGTAAGTTTGCATAAAGAGCAGCGGTGCTTATCTGGTCTCTTTCCCTGTGGCCAAAAGAAAAACCTGAAGCCACCAGACTCTTCATTCTTCCTCCTAGAAACGCACTATTTCATTCGATGAGCAAAAATTCACATTTGTTCATCTTCTGTCTTCCAGACAACACTTCTGTTCCTAAAGAGCTTCATCTCAAAAAAAAAAAAAAGAGAGAGAGAGAGAGATTTCCAAATAAAACTGCATTCCTCTCGCACCACCGAAGACTGGGATACAGAGACGTGGAGTAAAATCTCATCTCAACTCAATTCGAGCAGTGAATTAATTCGAGGCTCACCCCAAGTCCCAAGCCTTCCAAAGGAAAACTGAAACCTTTAACGACTGCCAGCCCTACTGTACTTGCAAATGGCCTTGGTACTTCCTTCAGGGCACGGCAGTAAAAGCACTTCATAAGAACCCTGTATATGCAAGGGCTCATCATTATACATATTTATGTGCTATAAAAAACTAATTTTATCATCCGGGGTAGGAAGCATGCAGACATCTCTCACTAAACAAGCTCATTTATTTCGCTCACTAAAGCACTTGTGTAAAATATGAAGGCAACCACTGGCTGGAGGGGACTTACAGTGGCATTGGTTATTTTAATGTCACTCGGGCGGGGGGCACACAGTTTTCAATGTAGTCACTTGATGTTTTGACAAACAGAGCATTACCCAACATCTGTCCTGAAGCCAACCCATGGCCTTTCTTAACTAGATACAACACTAGAAACAAGGAGGGGAGGGGAAGAGGAGGGGAAAAAAAAAGAAAGAAAGAAAACCAGCAGCTCATCTGAACAATCCCCTCAAATGAACCATACCAAATTACACCAAATAAAAATGTTAAACTAAGCATTATACAAAGGCAGTGCCTGCACGGCCTGTGAAACAGCACAGTATAAAGTGTCAGGGGAACCCAGCCCCCCACAATCCCGTGGTCAGAGTCAACATCTTTCATGACCACTAGCTCAGGCCAAACACCAAGAGAAAACGAAATCTTTCAAAGATACGAGCATCATCTCTTCGGAAAACGTGCAACCCACCGCAGAACTGTGTCTTCAGAAACTGTGTGCTGGGGGGTGGGGGGTGGGGGAGAGAAACCACTCCCAGCAGAAGACAGACCGGGGTTATCTGCCATTTCTGAGATCCTTGGCAGACAGCCTTAGCTTTAAAATGGGGACAGTACTGGGGCACCTGCTCGGTAGAGAGCATGACTGTTCATCTCAGGGTTATGAGTTTGAGCCCCACGCTGGGTGTAGAGATTACATCAAAATAAGATCTGCAAATGGGGACACTATTATTTACCTCTGAGGACTGCTGGCAGCAATTATAGTAAATTTGAGGAAACAATATAGGTAACTCACTGAAGAATGGCAAGTGTTCAGTAGGGAAGCTTCTGGTGTGTGGTGGCACCAAACTGGTACTATGGCTAGTACCAGATTTTCAGTATCACCATAGGCTGGGGACCCATAAATTGTATGAATGAAATGTTAAACAGTCTCGGAAATAACAATTGCCTGGTTTTTCCTAACCAGAACCAAAGCAAGGTGAGGAATACCTAAGAATGCATACTTTATAGTGGGCTGTATACAGCTTCCAGTGGGCTGAACGGTGGTTTTCAAAAACATCTGCACATTCTAATCCCCAGAACCTGTCAATGCTGCCTTACTTGGAAAAAGGGTCTGAGAAGATATAATTAACAATTAACGGGAGCTTGGGTGGCTCAGTGGGCTAAGCCTCTGCCTTCGGCTGAGGTCATGATCTCAGGGTCCTGGGATCGAGGCCCGCATCAGGCTCTCCGCTCAGCAGGGAGCCTGCTTCTCCCTCTCTCTCTCTCTCTCTCTCTGCCTCTCTGCCTACTTGTGATCTCTCTCTCTCTCTGTCAAACAAATAAATAAAATCTTAAAAAAAAAAATTAAGTTAAGGCTCTTGAGAACATTACCCTGGACTACCCAAGGGGGGCCTAAATGCCAGCCCAAGTGGCCTTATGGGAGAGAGGCAGAGGGAGGACACACACACACGGAGGAGGCCGCGATGTGACCACGGAGGCAGAGATGGGAGAGATGTGGCCAGAAGTCAAGGACTACCAGCAGTCACCAAAAGCTACAACAGACAAGGAAGGTACTCTTCTCCGGAGCCTCTGGAGGGAATGCAGCCTTGCTGACACTCTGATTTCAAACTTCTGGCCTCCAGAACCGTGAAGGAACAAACTCCTGTTGGTGAAGCCATCAAATTCACGGTCATTTGTTACAGCAGCCACCGGAAAACTAATACAATACCCTACTGTGGAGGAGGCGAGCTATTTAAGTATGTATCCAGGGTTGACTGATTTTTTTGTTGTTACTTCTGCAAATTTCTTGTTCATCTTCACGATAAACAAGTCAGGAAGCCAGGGGGAAATCTACATTAAAGTAAGCAGAGCCAACAGGAGGCTGGAAGGGCTCAGCAGGTGCACAGCCCCCATCACGCCCCAGGGCTAGCAAGCCAAGAAGAGGTGTTCACCGTCCGTGTCCTGGAAGATCTCTTTAAAAAGAAGCCTTCTGAAAAAGACACAGACACAGCTCGCCTGATACATGCCTGGCAATCAAGACTGCAAGGTAGAAATCAGACGAGCAACACCAGCTTGAGGCCAGCACCATCTACCTGAAAAAGTCATGAAAACAAGCACAGGTTCCTGGTCTTGAGAAGCCAGACTACAGGCCCAACAATCATTCAATGAGCCCTGGACTCATCTGTCTTTTGCCTTTCTGAAAACCAGTGTATTGCGGAACTTTCAGGGTAACCAAACCAAGTCAATTCTTGGACAGTCCTTCTATCCTAGTTAACTTAGGGAACCGAAAGTGAAGTGAACGTGACCCGGCCTAAAACAAAGGGCTTTGGTTAAGGTACGTGAGGGTGAAATGCATCCTGTGCACTGGGAGGAAATACATTCTGCACACCAGCGAGAAACCTTCTGGAATCTGGGAGGCTGCTCTAAGCATTCGCGATGCTGTGATTTTACTCCTCATGGTGCTGGACTCCAAGATTTGCACGATCTTGAGAAGGCTGAAAATGGACCCTGTTTTTTATAAAAGACGAACTTCTTGGCTCTCTATGACTGAAAAGTGATGTCCACAAGAGCACCACAGTCCACGTCTAACCAGTGCAGAGTGAGCGGCAGACGATGCTCCCTAGCCCTGGCGCAAAATCCATTTGGGGTAGAAGCGAAGGGGCAGAGGACATTACCCCTTCATTCAAGGACCGCAATGCAAATACAAAACTAAAGGATACACTACCACGCTGTGGGCCAAGCCAGCCAGTCAGCCATGGAGGGAGGGTCCCACAATCACCCCCACCACTACTGTCTGCCTCCACCCTGCCTCCCTGAGCCCTAGTTTCTGGGATCCCCAGGGGCGCCTGTGGCCAGAGGCATGCACAAAGCACAGCTGCTCCCGGCCGCAGATGAACGGAGGAGACCGTGCCCTTCCTTCACCGCTTTTCCAGCATCTAAGGCTCAAGACACACGAGTGTGACCAGCACACGGGCAGAGAGTCTCTTCTTCCCATTCACAACCCAACCTCATGGCAAGAGCTTCTTCATTAAGATACAAAGACAGGCTGAGTTTTCTTAAGGGGATTCCAGCTTGCTGGTTGTCTATAAAGAGGATTTTATTTTATTTTATTTTATTTTTAAAGATTTTATTTATTTATTTGACACAGAGAGAGATTACAAGTAGGCAGAGAGGCAGGCAGAGAGACAGGGAGAGGAGGAAGCAGGCTGCCTGCTGAGCAGAGAGCCCGATGCGGGCCTCGATCCCAGGACCCTGAGATCATGACCTGAGCCGAAAGCAGAGGCTTTAACCCACTGAGCCACCCAGGCGCCCTATAAAGAGGATTTTAGTGGCATCCTGCACTTCTGCTTCTTTCCTGCTCGCAACACAGAGATTGCCACCCAAGAACACCCAGCTAAGTACGCACGGCCCAATTTGTTCCTCTACCACGGCCCCCAGGGCCAGGAAAAATGAGAATTCCATTACTTTCTTGGAAGTTCACTGTGGGAAAAGCTACAGCAGCAACTCGCTCCACACCACGCCACACCCCGCGCTGAGGGGCCTTCTGGATGCTTCTCTGTAGCCTGAGGTCAAGTCTCCCAGGGGGCCATTATGATCAACCTTTCACAGATGGGGCGGCCCAGCTTCAGAAAGGATGATGGTCCCACCGGAGGGGCTCAATGGCCCAGCCCGCGGCCTCTGCTCTACCCATCACGCTTCTGCAGCCCTGGCCGAGGTCCCGGCACGGCCTCACATCCACACATCGCAAGGCTTCTGTGCCTAAGAAGCGATCTAAACCTCAGATGGCAAACCATCAGAAGAGAAAAATGCTCTGGGTATTTGCAAAGTATCAGTCGTTCTCACAGACTGAGATCTCACGGAAGCAGTGAGTTGCTCAAAAAAAGAACAGCTGGTGGCGCCTGGGTGGCTCAATGGGTTAAAGCCTCTGCCTTTGGCTCAGGTCATGATCTCAGGGTCCTGGGAGCCTGCTCAGCAGGAAGCCTGCTTCCTCTCTGCTGGCCTCTCTGCCTACTTGTAATATCTCTCTCTCTCTCTCTCTCTCTCTCTCTCTCTCTCTCTCTCTCTCTCTCCCTCTGTTAAATAAATAAATAAAAATCTTAAAAAAAAAAAAAGGAACAGCTCACAGAAGGACAAATGCAGAGAGTGGGAAAAGGAGATCAGAGGTTCCCAGGAGCTGAGGGGAGGCAGGAACAAGGAGTTATTGCTTCATGGTTACAGAGTTGCTGCTTGGAGTGAGCAAGAAGTTCTGAGAACAGAGAATGATGATGTTGGCACAATACTGTGAATATCAGTAGCGCCACGGAATCGTAGACTTAAAAACGTTTAAGCGGCGCCTGGGTGGCTCAGCTGGTTAAGTGTCTGACTCTTGATTTTGGCTCAGGTCATGATCTCAGCGTCATGAGATCGAGCCCTGTGTCAGGCTCTACATTGGGCATGGAGCCTGCTTAAGATTCTCTCTCTCCCTCTCCCTGCTGCCCTCCATGTCTTCTCTCCCTCTCAAATAAATAAATAAATAAATAAATCTTTTTTTTAACGTTTAAAATGGCAAATTGTAGTCTACACATATTTTGTGATAATTTTTTCTAAAGTAATGTTATGTACCAAAAACTGTTGAACTGTACATTTTAACTGCGTGAATTATTTGGTATGTGAATTTATAGCCCCATAAAGTAGTTAAAAAAATAAAAAGAAACAGCTTCCAACAGGTTACGAAGTAAATGCCATTTCTTTCCTCTCCTCTCTCAGTAAAAATCTGCACCTGGAAGTGCTACACAGCACAACAACTGAGCAACAACCACAGACCTCCAAGGGCAAAACCAACAAGCAAACAGAGAAAACCCATGCAAATCTTCTCCCCGGACACCACTGAGTTACAAGCGGCCTTTCCTCCTCCCCCTCCCTTTCCTGATCAAGGCTCATGACTGAATACGAAGCCTCACCTTCAGGGTGTGTGCAGTACAAATGGAATAACTAGGGCGCCTGGGTGGCTCAGTTGGCTGAGAGTCCAACTCTTGGTTTCAGCTCAGATTATGATCTCAGGGTCATGAGATCGAGCCCCATGTCGGCTCAGCGCAGAGTCTGCTTGGGATTCTCTCTCTCCGTCTCTCTCTACCCCGCCTTCCCCACCCCTAAAAATCAATGGATAAATAAAATCTTGGAAAAAAAATATGATTATAGGGCATCTTCTATGAAAGAACAGCCCTCCACGCGCTCCCGGCATCTGGTCAGGGACGCGCAGCGTCCAAGTACAAATGTCCCTACGCAGGGGCAGCTGCGCCAGGCTGACTGAGAGCCACCGTGTGCCAGGCACTTTACATACATGCTCGCCTCTTACCCTCACTGTGCCCCATGATGTGGGTATGAACAGTCTCCATTTACAGATGAGAAAGCTCAGACACCGAGAGGGTGAGTAACTTACCCGAGATGGCGCAGATGTAAGAAGTGGGGCTGGGATTCAAACCCAGACACCTGACCGCAGAGACCACAACTATCCTATACTACATGATAGCCCAAAGCGAAGCAATTCTACTGGAGAAGCTAACAAGTGGTTTAAAAATTTTAAATGCAAATGGAACCAGTTGCATGGACCATTGTGACATCCTCGGCTGCGCCTTACTACGGCCACAAACTGTGTTGTAACTCTCGCTTACGCTGGGGCGTCGGAAGTGTCACGGTGGGGACAACCACTCTAACACTGCAGCGGACTTACTTTATACCCCACCTGAATGGTCCGCAAAGATACATTTGACCCATCACCCAGGATGCTAAAAGCCGAGAGCAAACACTGGGAATCAGAAGAGATAAGCCTTGCCCTCCTGTTATGCCAGCACCTTCTGTGTAAGGGGGGAACCAGCAGGACAGGAGAAGAATACCACCCCCCAGAGACAAGCAGGGTCTGCACTTGCAGACACAGAGACCCCGGGACAACTTGCTGGTGATCTGCCACCGCACACCGCTCGGCATGAATGGCGGCTGCTCGTCAAGGGAGCAAATGAGCTTTGCCTTCCCATTATCACTGCAAGGGCCGGGAAGACAGGAGGTATTCTTTTTTCCCACAATCTTTCAGTTCAAAATTTCTCTGATGTCAAACAGGACCCACAGGCATATATTATAAGGGAAAACAACTGGCTACCAGCACGTGATGGTTTTCCATGGAGGAAAAGGGAAAAAGCACAGGTGCTTTATTTCAGGTGTTGTAATGATCCCTCTGCCTCTATGTTGATCGTGGTTACATATACCTACACAACCTTCTGTAAACTGCTGTACTCACCCTTGACACAACCTTGATAAAGGCTCCAAGCAAAGGCCAGCTTGTTCCCTTAAGTCCCAAGGCGACACATTTCATCAGCACCTGATTTCTCATTAGCAAACACTGAGAGGTGGGTACAAGCAAAAGTGAACACTTTACACGTGCTCCAATTTTATATCCACATGGTAACAAAGTTTCTTCTTGATCATGAAACTAGAAACAAGAAAACACATTCCACTACTACATCTACTTTTCGAACCTGTCGGCATGTTAAATTCTCTTCCATTTCAGGAAAGGGAAATAATAAATACTGGGCAATGTCCTTTAGCGTCTCATATGATATTCATAACGTTTACAGCAGGTGAATAATTTTACCTCCATTCTACAGAGGAGGAAACAATTTGTCCAAGAGTGTATCACTCCTTCTTCTGGCTTGTCTCCTCACCTCCAGTGCAGAGACAAGAAGGCCTGGATTCCTACAGGAATCGTGTTCCGACATAGGACACTTGTGCCAAGACCAAGATCGCCATCCTCTAGGGCAACAGCAGACAATTCTTCCTTTTTAATTCCCTTACTTACAGAGATTAGCCAAAATGAGAGACTTGCTCATTTCCTTTCTCTTTCTAAGAAATGAGGTAAATAGAAAATAACCTTCCCAAAAACCTTCAGAAAAGGTTATCTACCAGAGGGTTCAATGTGTCTTGCGGACACAGATGACTATTAATAAAACATAAGGCAAAAGCCTGATTTGGTGCTTTTCTGTGATACGAAAAAAAGTGAAAGCAGAGAGTATTTTTAGCCCTTCCCAGCCTGAAAGGATTTGACCGAAGGATCTTCTTTAAGTCTGGTTTCCATGCATTGATCAAAACTGAGCAAGGTTATAAAAGAGGGTAAATTGCTTCCTGTCCAGAGCGCCTACGACATAAACAAAGGGCACATTGCACACAGCCAGTCATCAGCAGGGGTCGGATCCAGATCTCCACTGCTCGGCTCCCTTACGACTTTCCTTCTGATTCCAACAAAGGAAGGAGAAATGGAGGAGGTACCCAGACCGTGAAAGAGACAAAACGGCAACATGCAAAATCGTCACAAGACATTCTTTTTTTTTTTTTTTTTTTTAAAGATTTTATTTATCT